>CM016723.1:9107268-9247723 GCA_005771605.1 Scutellaria baicalensis | reverse complement strand
CATTTCTCCAATTCGGAATTTTTGGTATCTGGTGTGCTGCCATGGAGTTTTTTAATTCCATCCTTTTCTTTCACAGGTTAGAATTGCAATGGTTGGAAAATACACAGGACTTGCAGATTCTTATCTCTCTGTGCTCAAGGTAAAATTGTTATTATTATTTAGTTGTTTGCTTTTTAGGCCTACTGAATTGCTCATTTAAGACTGCAGAACTAGTAATTCACAATCTGGTTCAGAACACATTGTTAAAATAACTCAGTAACACCCAAGCATGTATGTTCTCTCTTACATGATCCACATCCATGGATTAACATCTCATCCCGTAAGGTCTCCAAAAACGCCTTACCTTCCAGTCTTTTCTGACTCCAAAATTGATTGCCCCTCATGCTATACTCTGCTAAGCGACAACCTGTGTCAGCATTATGAGACCAGTAAATATCCGAGAGTCATGATACATCTTGCTATCTTATATTCTTAACCATTTTAAGTCTTAAAAGTTAAAACTATTTCCTCCGTGCTGTTTACTTCAGAAAGGGTTGGACTAACATTAAGAGGAGTTGGTGTGTTTGATCAATGATCAAGAAGCCTGAGTGTTCTTGTTCTTTGCTTTCTCCACAATCAATCAACTATAATTGCTCAAATTTTGATTACCATATTTTTATAATTCAATGACATTTCCAGGTAGCACACTAATTTTCGAGTTGTAAAAATTGAAGCAAAGTATTCTTGTAATTGCTCCAGACCCAGAGATTGTATCATGGGCCTGGCGGATGTAGCATTTGAAAAAAAACAAAGCTGGTACTCATCCAATGAAATTTTAATGACCAACTCCTTTTGGAGGAGTGAAAGGAAGAATTCACTGAACTCTCCACTGGTTCTTCGATTCCAATTTTATTTTCCCTTATTCATATCATTCTTAAATTGGTTCTGCTAGTGCATCAAATAGTTGGTCTGAATCACTTCTATCAAATGGTACAACAGTTCTGTTGTATCAACTATTATATATAATCCTGGAAGGATGCATACATATAAAAAAGCATCACTTTGCATGCGTGATTTGCTCTGAAATCATGAAATTGGAGGGAAATTAAAAACTACATCTGCTGTATTATGTTCTTTTCCTTGTAACCCAAGCACCTGCTAATTGCTATTGACGAGATTTGCCTATGTAATTCACTGTGTTAAACCTACTCAAGCATATTTTACTAGTTGTATCCCTCAGCTTCCATAATTTCAAAAAGCTTCATAGATTTACTACCTTGATACTACATTAGTGAGTTGCATTCCTTTGCCTTCAATTTCTAGCCAGGAAAAATTACTTTTATATCCTCAAGGAGATATAATGATGATATCTATCAGAGAATTGGCAATTCTCTTAATGTGTATTCTGACTTGTTACAGGCTCTTTTGCATGCTTCCGTTGCATGTCATAGAAAATTATGCATAGATTGGGTACCGGCAAGTGATCTTGAAGATGCAACTTTAGAGGAGGTAAAAATCTTGCTGTAACAATTATTTGTCAGATCTATTATGCATTATCTTACAGCTTGACAATGTTCACTTGCAGAATCCAGATTCTTATAAAGATGCTTGGGAGTTACTGAAGGTCTACGTAGTTTACACTCGAGTAGTCTTGTATACTATTTGATTTCTGCTAATAGAGTACCTTTCTTTTCATTTAATTGTTGACACACTTCAGATCTTTGCCAAATTACTTGCTTTATAGGGGGCAGATGCCATACTAGTTCCTGGAGGTTTTGGTGACAGAGGAGTCGAAGGTAAAATCCTGGCTGCTAAGTATGCCCGTGAAAACAGGATCCCATATCTTGGGATATGTTTAGGAATGCAAATTGCTGTCATTGAGTTCGCACGCTCTGTCCTTGGACTGCATAATGCAAACAGCACGGAGTTCGATCCAAACACTAGAAACCCTTGTGTCATATTCATGCCAGAGGTTATGTCGAACTATTATCTTTTGGAGACTGTTCAACTCTTTATAGCCAATCAAATTTCATCAGTTTATCTGTTCTCATGTTGCTATCATTTAGCAGGGTTCGAAAACTCATATGGGAGGCACTATGCGTCTCGGATCAAGGAGGACATACTTTCAGGGTACCTCAAGTAAATCGTTTAAGTTGTAAGTCATACATATATTTGCTTTTCTAGTCCTTAGCACTTTGTCCAGAAAAGAAAAGAAAAGAAAAGATGAAAGAGATTTTAGTTGGAGTTTGGTGTAGTAATTGCTGATGACACCTTAAAACATGCAAAAATATGGTGGCTTAGGTTTATTTGTTCAGCCAATTGAGAAATTAACTGCTGCTCGTTGTTTTACTTAATCTTGTGCATGCTTCTACATGATTCTAGGCTGAATGTCATGTCAGGAAAAATATATACAAATAGATTACTGTGGTATCGTGCTACTTGCTCCTCAACATCTTATTGGTATTAATATTATTATTTTTCAGATACGGTAATCGGAGTTCTATTGATGAGAGACATCGACACAGATATGAGGTGTGTGAAAAACGATTTCTGGAGCTATGCGACTACTAATGCATTTTAATGGATCATATTCTTAAAACGTATCCATCTTCATGATTAATCAGTTGACAATTTTTAGCTTAATCTTTTCTAGGTAAATCCAGATATGGTACAGCAACTTGAAGATGCTGGCCTCTGTTTCTCTGGAAAAGATGAAAGTGGCAGTCGTATGGAGGTAGTTCTTTTATCCTATTATTAACTCTGCCAACTTCTGTATATTGTTCTACTGTTTAGAATTTTTTTGGTTGCCGTGTTTTTATCAATTTCGTACTGCAGATTATTGAGCTGCCTAACCACCCATACTTTATCGGTGTTCAATTTCACCCGGAATTCAAATCAAGACCAGGAAGGCCATCTGCTCTCTTTTTAGGTACTTTGCATTGCAATCACAATGTTATATATTTCCCCTTGTATGGAAAATACTGTATCCACTATCCAGTAAAGTGGTATTTGGTTATCATCACTGCAAGATCAATATGTGTGCATATCGGTCAAATAGAAAATTGAATTGCCTTTTTTTTTTTTTCGGTGCAAACAGGACTTGTAGCAGCAGCTTGCGGGCAGTTGGATGGCCTTCTGAAGAAAAGTGCAACAAAGACTTGCAGGATGAGCAATGGTACATCAACAATAAAGGCACATATCTATGATAATGCAACAACTACATTAGCAAATGGATCTTTAGATGGCATTTACTGCAATGGAAATGGTTTACATGCTTGAATAACTAGCAACACAACCTCGGGAGGTAGGGATGTGACTTGGCAGTGTGAGTGAAGAATCATCATTTTGTTGGAGCAATTATGTGTGTAAAGCCATACTACTAATAGTATTATTATTTAGGGTTTTATAGATTGTCATGATGATTCTTCATTCATGGAGTGCGGCCAAATTCCGGTCTTTTAAACGGAAAATTGTAGTTGCAGACTAGAACAGGTGGTGGTTACTTGTGTTGCTAATTCTGGGTTTTAGATTCACCCATAGCACCCCATTCCCATTCCGTTGTATTTTCTGGTGAATTTGTTTCTCGGGCTAGTTTTTCTCTGCATGTTTAGTTTCAAGGACTTGAGAATTTTGGCAAAATCTGGCATTTTCTTCCTATGGTGAATTTGTATTTAGTTTTTGTGCCTTTTAAGTTAACACACACACACACACAACTAACTGAGGGACAAATAATCTCACGTGCTTTTTGGTTGGGATTGTCATGACAAATAGCAATGCAACTATCACTACAAGTGCACCTGGAGGGAGCAGGCTCTCAAGGTTGATGGTGCCTGCTTTTACTTTATCAAAAATTTCTCAGGCTGTCCTCAGTAACAACGATGATGGTGACAACCAATGCTATTTTTCTAATTAATTCATTAATGTATGATTAAAAAACATGTGGTTTTCCCTAGTCACATTCCATGTACAACACAACTGACATGCTTTGCCAAGTAGCAGCAATGGTAATGATAACAATTTGTTATTGTCACATATAGACGTGCAAAACCTGAAAATAATTCCCTTCTCGTTCTGATAGTCTGACTCCATGAATAGAATTAGAGCAAGCCGAATCCAAAGGTCATATCTCTACCAAGAAGAATGCTACAACTGCACGTCCTCTTTGTACTAGGAAACCAGAAATAAATAAATACATCAAGCTAGAAACTAGCTGCTGCTTTAAGACCACTTATGTGTATTAAACATCCCCTAAAACCAATCAAATAACAAGAAAAGAAACACCACAAACAACACAAGTTGGCAGAAATAAAAAACTCAGATCCACTCCTTGGGGTTGATACATGCATCCAAAAGTTTCCATTCCTCGCTACCTTCTTCTGGTTGCTGCAAACAGATTTGGGTCAGTCACTTTTACGAGTAGTTCAATGCACACAAAAAGCAGTAATATGATAAATAAATATGAGGATGTTCACATAAGAATAATTTACTAAAGAGCTCACGTGATCATATTCCCACCGAGCAGTTAGAGGAAGTGAGACAAGTATACTCTCAATCCTCCCACCAGTCTTGAGACCAAATGTAGTTCCCCGATCATAGACCTTAATATATAGAGGCTAAGACTTAGTATAGATTCTGGCTCATAATTTTCTTTGAAACATTGGTCACACAAACTTACCAAGTTGAACTCTACATAGCGTCCTCGGCGTAGCTGCTGCCATGCCTTGTGTTTATCCGTGAATGGTGTGTCCTTCCTCCTCTCTATGATGGGTATGTATGCTGGAATCACAGAATTTGCACACTCTGCAATCATTCAACAACAACTAACTTAGAACTATGTCCTTGATCTGCAAACAAGATGTGAAACGGCCTCTTAGAACTATGTCCTTGACTTGCATTGATGGATTTGATTTATGAATTTCAAATACATATAATTACTTTCCAAACTGAACTTTCTAAAAACTCACATCAAAATTCTTATTATACATGTTCGGTAAGAAACTAAACGTGCACTTAAATGACATTCGCTAGAAGAGCAGGAAAAGAATTCCAAAAGCCATAAATTTGCATTCTTCCAAATGGAATTTTAGAGAATTTGCTCATACATAAAAGAAATAAAAGATCAGCACACAAAATTACCAGTAGCAAAGGATAGAAGCATCTCCTGATCATATGTATTCAAATCATCAAAAAATATACCACCTAGACCACGTCTTTCACCACGATGCTGCATAAAACATAACATCAATGAATGAATATAATGTTCAGCTGCTAATAAAATGTGAAAGATCATATTCAAGACAAAAGGAAGATATAGCATACAAGCAAATTTACTTAAACACTGAAACAGAATTCCCCATGCAAAGAGTTCACAAATTTTCAATTAGAAAAAATAATTCCATCACTCCACCTGTTCTATTTAAATAACAAGCCAAACTGCTAACTTTTTTTCAGTAAGATCATCAACATTTAATAACTTCTAAGAAACTCTTGCACAGAACATAAAATATTCCTTCTAATAGAACATACCTAATTGAGAAACTCACAAATAAATTGTGAATCAAAAAAAGACCAATTCATTATTAATGAATCTAATAAACCAATAGACTGGTAGAGAAATTGCCAAGTATTTAATGGTGTTGATGAGAATAGCGTTATGGCTTATTGAAATCAAAAGTTGCTGGTATGAGTTATTTTCTTGAGTTTCTTTAATTCATATTAAGGGTTTTCTGGTACTTGCATCCTTACTTGAGGAAAACCGTGGGTTTCAAACATCGTTGACTGACGGATGGTTATATTGAATTATCATGAGCAGAAATGATGTCAAGCCAAAGCACGCAGAAATATAGCTAGGGGTTGATAGAGTTTCAAGACTTTGAATGGTTGCTAAAAACTAATTTGACAATATTTCAAGAAAGATAACATTCCTGCGGCCTCTTTCACTGGCTAGATCTATATTAAATTCAGGACTATATACTTTCTCCCTGAAAATAAAGCATATCAGGCACTGATGAAGAACAGGTGCACTAGAAGCACAATACTATCAAATGTAATATATACGTAGGATGTAGAAGCTGCACCTTAATATAGAAATAATCATCACACCATTTCTTGAATTGAGGATAGAAGTCACTATTGAACTTGTCACAAGCACCCTTTTGCACCTACACCATGCACGCAAGATTAACATCGAATATGTACAACTAGTTTTCGCATGAGCAAATAATTTCTTGGTCCACTTTTCCGATTAGCTATGGAAACAAAAGTCACAATGCCAGAAAATAAAATAAGCAGGACTGTATCAAAAATGGCAATGACATTTTCTTTAAGATATTATGTGTATGGGGTCATATAATAAATGTAAGCAAATGATTACTGGTTTCTAAATATACCACACAAATGTGATCATTCAATAATGAAGTTAACCTGTTTTACCAATATAAAATGCTGACACTCATTTTGTGCAGATATTATTGGTCAGGGTGTTTATACCAAATGAAAATGCTTGACATCCTCCTCAAAAATGTAAGCCGGAGTCAGATCTGTACCCCCACCAAACCACCACTGCCTTGGTGCTCCAGGAGTATCTGCACATCTCATAATGAACAATTGATCAATATACTCAGTAGAGAAAAGAATATAAAATAGCACGATTCATGGGTCCATGAGGTACATTTTTTAATCTACTTAATGCAAGCTAAAGCTCTGGAATCAGCCACATCACATGCAAAAAAATGGTTCTTCTTCATGCCCTGCTGCTTAATACAGCAGCTATCCCTGATGTTATAACAGTACCATCCTTGGTGTCTTCAAAATGGAGGTCCTCACAAGTCTCAACCCAGAGTGAAAATAAACCAGCAGTCCTACATTTCCATGCCATTGTTACTTAACTCCCATGTGTCATCTATTATGTTTTCATTTGCTGCATAATTGCAAACATAATCTGCTGATTTCTTTATTATATACTTATTGCCTTAACCCTGCTACTTCTTTTAATGTACATTATTCCTCTAAGTTGCAACATGTTTAAATTTGGGTTCTAGCTTACTGGACGGTCTTTACAGTATTGGCTTTGAAGAGGATAATAAGTAGCGCAAAGTTTCAATTCTGAATATTCCTTCAGCACCAAGAGCAAGATGGCTTTTTTTGTCAACTTTTACTTGAAGCGTGATTGCTATTTCAGAAGGAGGAGCAAAAAAGGGAACACATTAAGAATTTCTGACTGATGCATAAAGCATCTTTCCTCTTGAATGTGGTACCAGGGTGCCTACATCTGCTCAACAAAGACATTTCAAAACATGAAACTTCCAATGACAAATGTTTATTGATGTCTGTTAGTTAATATATACTAGAAATTTAGATAAAGCAAACACAATTGGAACTAAAAGTGCTCAGTGATGATTAAAAGTAATTCACAGACAGTGGAGGTGCACGGTACCTTTTGAAGCATCAGTCTCAAAATACCGGTAATTAAAATGCACAGTAGGAGCAAAAGGATTTTTTGGATGAAGAACCTGGAGAACAAGAAAAAGATATAGCCTTGTTAAGGAACCTTGCTTCCAACAGAATGTAAAGAGCCAAATATATGCAAAAGAGTTCAACTTTCTTCTAGTGAATGCAGAGTATAGTGGGAGACAAAAAAGATAGAAAATGGAAAGAAAAGCAAAGCAAAGAGAAGAGAATATGCAGCAATCTTTGCGATCTATTAAATTGATATTGAGTTCCATTGCTTCACCAAAATGTATAAAATTCGAATTGTATTCAACCATGACGTTATGCAAGTATTGGTTCAAGTCAGATGCCATATTACTGGTTCTCAGATTAATCAGACAGGTGAGATGAGATTTAAGCATTTGGGAAGTTCAGTTATTTTTTTTTTAATTGTTCAGAAATTAGATTAAAATAAGAAACGAAAGATGGGGATATTACGGAGCTGATGCCAGCAGCGAAAAAGGGAACTGGGCCGGCCTTGAGATTGCCATTGTCAGTGGGTTTGGCAGCTCTATAGGCATCGGGAGGCATAACTCCATAAACAACAGAAACGTTGACACCGGCCTTTTCCCAAACAGCACCATCCTGCAAGACTCGACTGATCCCGCCACCGCCTCCGGGCCTGGACCAGATATCTTCCTTGAACTTGGCACCTCCGTCGACGGCCTCAATCGCGGAGCAGACGCTGTCCTGAGCCTCCCTGATCATTTTCTCGAACCTTGCTCTAACAGAATTGGAGGTGTTGTCGTCGGTGGCTCGGAGGAAAGTTGGGGGCTTCTCAGCCTCTGGGGTTTCCTTTTCAATCATTGGGGATGGAGAAGAAGGTGATAAAGAGGCTTGGAGTCGATGAAATGAAGTTTTAGTGGACTTGGTACTTGAGATAACTGGGGGGAAAGCCAAAGAGAAGGTTGGGGGAGAGCTGAGAGTGGTGGAAGAAGAAAAAGGTAGGAGGGCGGGGGAAGAGGAAGAGGGCGGCGCGGTGA
Organism: Scutellaria baicalensis; assembly: GCA_005771605.1. Lineage (NCBI taxonomy): Eukaryota > Viridiplantae > Streptophyta > Magnoliopsida > Lamiales > Lamiaceae > Scutellaria > Scutellaria baicalensis. Next base: position 9,239,273 of record CM016723.1, on the reverse strand, counting down.
GCCTGGGTGTGAGCATTGTGTTGCGCAGCTAGGAGGAGGGATGGGATGGGATGGGAATTGCAGCAGCAGGTAGCAGTGATGATGATAAGGTATTGAATTTGAAACATCCGAATCCGATGTCGTTCCTTGCCCATGGTTTTATGATTTAATTTTTGTTATTCCCTATTTTAGCCTTCTTTACTTATAATCATGGATGAAAATATCGTGAAATATCACGGATATATCATAGATACGAATATTACGATATGAATATTGGGTGTTAATGTTTTTTTTTTTCTGGGTATCGCGAATATGTCGTAAAATATCGATATCGATTTCGATATCGGTTCAGTATAGTACAAAATTGGATGGAAATTGGGAAATATCGTGGATATATCGCAAAATATCGCATGTATATCAAAATGAACGATTTTGATTCAAAAAATTGAACTATGTGATTTTTTTTTTTTTTTACTTTGTATTGTGTATTTTGTTTGATAGTGGAAGGAATATATTCTCTTCTCACATCAATATTTCATATCCATATTTATAGCACACTTAGATGACAATGAAGGAAACTCTGATCCAAAAGTAGCTGCTATGGCTCGTGATTATGGCATTGATGTTGATAAAGTGTTACAACAAGAAGTTGGCCATACATCTTCTACTTCAAAATCAAATAGTTCTACTGATGGAGGAAACAGCGACGGTGGAAATTATGACAATGATGATGGCAATGATGATGGTGGGAATGATGAATATAATCAAAGAGAATTATGTTTCAAACTTATTGAGTCCATTCACTAGTGAGGCCGAATTTAGTTATGCAACACAAGATATGGATCATGGAAGCAGGGAAGGAGGTCCAGGGATAGGGACTATTGGAAAAGAATACACTAGAAGACGTGCTTGGAATCAAGAAGAAATTTCATCTATTGATATTGAACAAATTTCAGTCAGTTTTAATTCCATGAATATGGGTAGCAATGAACATAATGATATGTCTCAAGATTCATATGTTGCTGATACCTTTGAAAATTCAATTTGGTTGGAGTACTCGAGATGTTTTTCATCACCCACCTCCTCAAATGTTGTATGGAAATCAAAATGAGTATCAACAATATGATTGGATTAGTGTACACTATCCAATTCATGGTGAAGCAGTTGGACGAGATAGAACAACTTATGAATGTCACGTGCATAACTATATTAATAAGTACTCTAATGTGATGAGTTGGTATCAGTACTGCTTGGATCAAGATGACATTTCATCTACTATATTTGAACCTCATAAATCATCCTTTTGGTACTAGTGTATTGTATGATGTAATTTTAGTAATTTTGTTTTTTAATATGTAATATATTATCAGTTTTCATAAATAACAATATTTATAATACTTATTATCTATATATTAGTTTTAAATATATTATTTTAATGTGATTTTGAGTGGAATATATGTGTAATGAAGTGTAAATATAATCTCTAAAATTTTATATTAAATTTTCAAAATTTTAATAAGATTTTCATTGTTTTTCAAAATTTTTACGATATCAATATATCCGTAAAATCAAAGTTGCATGCAATATTGATATTTTCATCCTTACAGCTATAACAGCCTCTCTCTCTCTCTTATCAACAATCCTGTATCATGATGCTGCTCTCTTGCCCCGCCTACACATAGTTAGTTGATGGGGGTATCCGGGCTCTTCCAGGCGCCGTCGCCGGCGGTGTCGCCATTCCTCCACCACCGCTGCCCCTCCTCCTACCTCCCGCTAACTAGTAACTTGGGTCGCCGGAGGGACGGGAATAGCCGTATTTCAGGCCTGGTGTTGGTTAATAAACAAGACTCCCAACCCTCTCCCTCCGCTTCTATTTCCACTCAAGGAGATGCGCCAGATGCCCAGGACCTTGAATATGTCTCACAAATTAAAAGAGTTGGTTCCTTTCCCCCCTAACTTTATATCTCTTGTTACTTAAACAAATAATCAACCTTCCCATTTAGGTTTTGGAGCTTCTCAGGAAGAACAGAGATATGCTCTTCAACGAGGTAGGTTTGTCATATATTATTCTTCTATTCTATATGGATTGGTGTGGTATGCCCTTATATATGTACTTTTATGTTTTGCAGGTTAAATTAACCGTTATGATTGAAGACCCCAGAGACGTTGAAAGGAAGCGTCTTCTTGGCATTGATGATGAGAATACGCCAACTCGGGACGATCTAGCCGATGCTTTAGTTCAAGTAACCTCCTTTCTATTTGTTTATTACCACTATTTTTCTTCTCATCAATGCCTTGCCTTTTTCTATCTTTAATGGAGGGGCTTAAGAAATCTTGTTTGGTTTAGCTTCGAGGATTTTGGTACTCAGATTTAATTATTCTATTCAGTTTTCATAGCAATCAAAGATTTTTCACCAGTGTTGCATTGACAAATTTTCGATTCTGGGGATAGTAAGTTTGAATTCTCTGTTTGCTTTATAAATCACTAGCAGTTTGAGCATTCTTGAACTGGTTCATTATTTTACAGTTATCCCTAACATCGTGGAAAGTCATCTACGTTGCAAATGCCTGTTCACCTGAGTTCCATAATTGTATCCTATGTTTTGAACTGATTCACTTTGTCTTTAGGTAAATGAAGGAAAAATCCCTGAAGATCGTGTGGCTTTGCGAATGCTAGCTGAGGAAATGCTACAGTGGCCTAATTTAGAGGTAATTTGCAAGACTAAGCACTTCTAAATCTTAGAAGCAACTGCTTCTAAGTAAATACTAGGTTTTTTAGATCCTGTAGTTAGTTTTCGATAATTGAAGATTTTTCTTTCTTGATCAAGATTTACCTTTTCACAAGTGGTAACTCACGAGTCTGTACACTTTTAGTATCTGACTCTGTTAAATTGTTGTGTGTGGAGGCTAAAGATTATGCTGTCTACCAATATTGTATAATTGCTTGTGGTGAAAGTCATAAATGTGTAGAGCAGTAGAAGAACATACAGGTATATAGCAAAGTAAAGCACACATAAAACGCCTGGAAACTGAATGATTAATGTCCTAATGAGCAATCTGTGAGTCCCAATTGGTGTTCTATGCCCAGAATATTAAATACACCTTCATGCCCCAAAAGGATGATTTTTCACTGGTTTAAAAAAATAAAAAGTTCGAAGTATATTTAGGATGACTTTCGTTGACTTTACATGTTGAAAGTTCAAAGTTTGCTCCAGAATCACTATCATTCTACTTAAAAAAAGTTTTTGTTGTCAAGGTAATCCACTCGTGAGTTTAAAAACATCTTGAATCTTGTAGCAACCTATCAGCCCCCTCTTGGATTTGGATAAAGTAAGAGCATGAAACTTCTTGATCTTCTTGTTAAATGTTACTGGGAAAGCTTTTCTGGTTGCTAGCAGAAATTGATTCATGGCACAAATTATTGTTTTTGCGTTTATGAGATCTAACAGAGAAAAGCACTGTGACAGCTTTATTGAACATAGAAATAACTTCTATGCTACTCTATGCTGATTGTGGATTTTACTTGAAAAACATTCCTTTAAGAAATTTGACCGACCTTTCTGCTCAGTTTCCTGCAAGAGAATCTGTACACGCACTTGTCTACCTTAGTTTCAGAACATGCATATTTTCTCTACCTGTGATAGTTAGCTTGACCCTCATTCTTGATTGTTCTGTATGAGAAGGCTTAATAAAAGTTTTGGGGGGTTCTTGGTTCAATGGTCTGGGGAAAAGAAATAAAAGTTCATTGTCGTCTTTGAAAAGAGATGTATATATATGTATGTAAAAGTGAGGAGCTGATGGACTATCTCCATCACAGCTTGATTCCCAGTTTAGCCGAATTAAATGAGTTAATATGGTTGACTAATAGTGATAAAGGATAAGAGAGATGTAGACAAGTGAAACTCTGCGATTGATTTAGTAAAATATGCAGCTCTTGCTTCTTTCTTTCTGAAATTTTGGTAGGTTGAAGCAACAAAGAAGAAACAGCCTGGAAAATCCTTGTATGCAAAATTCACAGACACAGGTATCAATCCACTAGAGGCTGCCAAGAGGCTGAATATTGATTGGGATTCAGCTGCTGAGATTGAGGATGCTGCGTCCAATGATGTTGAAGTTCCTCCTGCTGTGGTTAGTTTTCCCTTGCTCTAGATACTGAAACTTCAAAAAAAAAAATTGGCAGTCAAGCTTTGACTCACATCAGAAAATTTCTTCTCGTTTCCATGCTGATAGTTAGCAGGATTAATATAGTATGGTCAGCTTATCAATTTACATCTTTTACTTTAAAAAATTGATTGTTAATGAGCTAAAATCAGAATCTAAATTTATTATAGCTAAGAATATTATCTCTAATTATAGAAGATCTACTATAATTATTAATTACATGCTTTCCTTGTAAGGAAACGTCATTTTGACAAGACCTTCATAATATTTTACGTGGGATCACAGTTGAAAAGATGAACGACACAGCTATTGATTCTACAAATTATAGTTTGTAGATCAACCATTTTAAAATGCCTTGAGGACTTTGTTCGATTCTGTAGATCAGGTTCCTTTTGAATCACTAATTAAACTGTTGTATAGGTTTATTCGGTTACAGTTGACGCAATGATTTTAGCAACTGTTATACTATAACTGTATAATTCATCAATATTTTATTTGTTGTGATGCCTTCTTGCCTGGTGCTGCTCCCTGTTGATTATGGTAAAAGAGAAATTGAATATAGTCTTATCATTGGGTGAAACTATGTAGCTACTTTACCCTGCTTTTAATCTAACTGATAATTATCTTGTGATTGCAGGGATACGGAGCTCTTTACTTGATTACAGCGTTTCCAGTCATTATTGGTATCTCTGTTGTGCTGATTCTATTTTTTAATTCTCTTCAATAATTAATAGAGACAATGCATTGCAATACCGTTGTACTTAATCTTGTACATTATATTGTTCATTATGGCAGACCAATGAAATTATGACTACTGAACAAGTTCCGGTTTTGTGTCCTTTGGGTTGGGGGGAGAGAGAGCAGGTGGAAGAAACATTTTATAGAGAATAAAGGTGGAGTTAAAAGGAGAGATGGGTGGGTGTTTGTGTTGAATAAATTTGCTGAGTTAATAATGTTTTATGGCTCGCACGTAGGTTCAAGGAGCAACATCCTATTTGCATAATTATATGTATAATAATATTGTGAGTGAGAGAGAAGACGTGGGAGTCATAATAATGTATGATGCATCCACGTCGTGCGTGTTATATTAAGGGAGAGAAGGGGGGTGTGAAGATGAGAAGAAATGGTGATTTTGGAGAGGAAGGGAAGCGAGAAGCAGATATCGGTGGATCCTATATCGGTGAGAGAATCATCATCGGAGACACTGCCTCCTAAATTCATGAGCTGCAGCCTCCCCAACTCTGCCTCTTCCTCACCGCGTTTCCCCAAGCACAAGAAGAAATACAAAAACCATCACGAGGCCCCCCCGCCATTGGCTCGCCAACACTCTGTGGCTCTCGACAATCTGGAGCGCCTGCGAGAAACCCACCTGCGGAGGAGCAAGTCGTGTGGAGAAGGGAGGGCGTCCCAACCATCCCTTGACTTTGATCTATGCTCCCCTCCTGTCCCCCGAGTTGCTGAGGTCACATCCCACGACAAAGGAGGCGGCGAGGCTGGGGACAAGTTCAAGTGTGGGGCATGCTTGTTCCTTCCGGGCTTGGGCTTGGGCAAGGGCAGCAAGACTGTGAGAGCCCGGAAGGAGGTGGACCCTCTCCCTCTCCCTCTCTCCCTCTCCCTCTCCCAGAGAGCGTCTCTGGAGAAATTTGAATGTGGGTCTTGGAGGTCATCCGCCGTGGTTAATTATGAAGATGATGGAGACGCTACATCCAATCTCTTCTTCGATCTTCCTGTGGAGCTCATACGATGCAGCAGCGTGAATGATACAGACTCCCCTGTCACAACTGGATTTGTGTTTGATAACAAGGATCATCACCACCACCGGAAAGGTGTTCTCAAAAGCACTTCTACCACACACAGGGAATCCTCTTGTACTTCTTCATCTCGCCATGTTCGTTTCTCTACCTCACTGTCCCCTGCTTCACCAACTTCTTGCATCACCCCTCGCCTTCACAAAGCCAGGGATGACTTCAATGCCTTCTTGGAAGCACAGAGCGCATGATCATGTATGTTTCTATCTATTAGTAGCCTCATTTCAGATGTACGAGTGTGATGTGATCGCTGATATCCCAAAAGGAGATGCTATAGTGACAACTTGAATTGTTTTTCTTTTGATTTTGCTCTTGCTCCACGTCTACATCTTATCTATGGAATGGAAGTATTTCCTTTCCCTGGAAGAATGTAAATTCCAGGATTAATAAGCTGCTATAACAATTAACTCCACTCCCTTGACTTGATTCTATCATTACAGCAAAGTGGTAATAAAAATTGAAGAATAATACTTACAACTGACTCTCTGTCATAATCCCTCTCCCTCCTTGTATATAAACAAACATAAGTCGTGTGCCTAAGTATGTGTATGCTCCAGTGGAAACAACAAAAGGTGAGATGATTCTCTCTATCATACAATACAAGAAACAAGTATAACAACAACAAAATTATCCTACTGAGGATAAATAGAAGCGCACCAATTCCCTCCCTCATTGCCGTGTTCTCTGCAATCTAGACCCAATCATTTTGAGTTCAAATCTCTTTACAGCTCCAGCAACATCACGCATCGTTGTATCCATAACGTAAGGAGTTCGATCAACCATGACTTCTGAATTATTGAGGAATTGTCTGCAGGGTTCACGTCGCTCTGCAATAGTCCCATGATAGTGGAAGTACTTGATTCGCCCTTCTATGTTGTGTGTTGTCTTGCCCACAAAGTTTTGCGACATATGCACTCCAGTTGCAAACACATTGCGAGGTTGCACTGCATACTTTCTATCCCTTCTTATACCTCTCTTCACATCCCTGTACACTAGCTTCTCAAATCCCCATTTCCTGCAACACACAAACCATGGCTATTGTTTTCAGATAACGGTTCAATATTGCAATGTACCAACCAACCCAAACATCCATTTACAAAATCAACACTGAATGGCCAAATAAATTGTCAAAGCTTAGTCTCAGCTTTCCATCTTTTATATGCATATCACCTCATAATCAATCAAGAAATGATTATTAATAATCATAACTAAGCTAGAGTGTAAAAACAAAATCAAATAATTGCCAACATGATAATTGGTACACAACTGAATATAACCTGATCATATTTTTATCCCACCGACAGAAATTGTTTGATGTGAGAAAGAAGAGGGGTTTCTATTTGGCAAGCATAAAAAAAGAAAGCATTCAACTGAACATTCAACTTGGCATGCATATAATGATCATTCGTTTCTATTTACCACCAAGATGAACACAAATATATATTTACGTATTAGCTTGCAGTTCCTAACTACACCAAATGATCAACTGAACTGAACGATAGCGTTGTTGGAGTACCCCTAATCATGGTTTGATCATCAAGCATATGATTTTTATTACTGGAAAGAAACAGCCTTTTCAAACACTGAAACAAAACTGGCCATGGTGAAATTCTGATAGAAACGTAACCTCGTCTGCAAGTTAATGGGGCTGCACCTAATCATGCTAGCTATTTAAGAACAAAAGGAGGCCAGGTGTGTGTACCTGAAAGCCACGGGAGCATCCTGCGTGAGGCAGAGGCTATTGGACATTGGCATCTGCTCGATTGTGAACTGGGTGAAACCGGAGAGGGAATCCAAGACGGAGTTAATGGTGCTTTTCCTGGGTACGAATATGAACTCGTCGACATCAAAGAAGAACATCCACTTAGCCGCAAATCTGTACCTGTGCAAGCAATCATTCACAATGAGGAACTGATTGTGATAGTAGCCATCGAACCTTTCCTGCTCCCGTATGTCTTGCAACGTCACGAAGCCTTTTTCCATATACGGCCTCAACACCTCCATCAGTCCCTCGTGCACGCCGCCGGCGTCGTGTATCACGAAATGGGACTTCCCACCCAGTAGTCTCACGTGGTATGCCAACCACTCTCGCATTCTCTGAGGGCTCAGATTCCCATATAGGGATGAGCCACAGTAGAGATAATCGTACACCGGCGGCGATGTAAACTGCTTGATGAAACTGGCGAAACCCTCGGGGGTTTCGTCCAATGCCAGGATGGTGTCGGTGATGTTGAGGGTGGTGTCACCCCCGCCGTTGGTGGCGGCCTCGACGAGCAGCTGGCCGCCCATCCCATCGGAGCCGGCGGGAGTTGGGAAGGTGCAGTTGATGACGACGACTGTGTAAACGCGTCCGTAACCCCAATCGGGAAGGATCTTCTGTCCGGGGGTGGAGATGGTGGTGGTGTTGAGAGGATGGTGGCGGGGTGGTACCCAGAGGCATTGGTATGTGGGCTTTCCGTAGAGGTGGAGGGGCTTGGAAGACAGAGCGACCACGGCGAAGGTGTCGGGGCCGCCGCGGTAGGCGGACATCAAGATGAAGTTGTATGCAGCGGAGCCGTAGGGGTTGAAAGAACGCTTGAGCACCCCATCGTGATCTGGTGTGTTGATCTGGTGGTGCGGGGAGGCGGTAGGAGAAGTGAGATTGGGGGATGAATCGGAAAGGCAGTGGCGGAGATCGGAGGGAGAGAGAAAGAAGCGGGAAGGGAGGAATTGGAGGAGGGTGGCAACGGAACAGAGGAAGAGGAGAGCGGTGAGGAGGAGTTTGAGCTCAGCAGCGCAGTTCCACACAATTCCAACAAACATTCTCCTCTCCTTGTGCACATCTTTGCTGCCATCACTGTTCATCACCATCGATCTTCACCCACACACTCTATCCAACTCAACTCAACTGATAGCCGCAAGGGCCCTTTGGAAGATGGAACAGTACCAGATTTTAATTCCTCCTCCTCCTAGCTCCGTCCACAATCCTCCTCCTCCTCCGATAGAGGATAATGTGAACAATGGGAATCTGCGTAGAGAGAGAAAGAGGCCGGGCCACAGCTGCAGAGCACAACACTACAAAAAGATATGAAGTGAACCTTTTTCGTTTGCTTCTCTCAACTTCTTTCTTCCTCCTCTCTTATTCACCGTTACCCTATCTCTCTCTTCTTCTCTCTCTCTTACTCTTTACTTTCCTATTATAAAGAAGAAGAATCTACCCACCTCTCTCCTCTTCTTTTGTTTCTCTCTCTTTATCTTTACCTTCCTACTATAAAGAAGAAAAATCTATAGTAAATGTATTATATAGGGTGATGTTGGTTACTTGGAATGATTTGGTAATACAAGTCGGCTTCTTAATTTATTGTCAAAGTAATATTTGTCGTCTTTGAAAACGTGTTTTTATATTTTTTAATGTAAACTAAAACTAATCATCAACTGTGATGTTTACTATTCCATTTCCTACACCTGAATTACGAGTAACTATTCATGTCAAATATTCGTCTCACACACATCATGAGTCTGAATTCATTTATTTTTTATAAACTCTAAAAGTATTATTTTAACTTTGTAAATATCAGTTTACTTCTGCACTATATATAATTTACTAACTGTACTCTATAATAATAATTATTATTATTTTATTGTAACAGTTTCAATTCAGATATGGAAAAATAACTAATTATTAACTTGACATCACGTAGTCTGGTTCATAAATTTATGAAACTGCTTTTAGTACGTTGAGGTCATAAGTGAGTGGCAGCTCATAATTAAGTGATTGGAAAGGAAAGTAGATGCTAGTCTGACTGTTTGATCAAAATCTGTTTGATTACGAAATGGAAAATCTATTAACTTAATGAAAAGTTGTTGCTTTTTTCCCTGGAATAAGCATCTTTTCTCTCTAGCTGCTGTTTCCAACCTCATCATGTCCCTTTCGGTGAGGCCCTTGTATTTAATCATATCCTCTTCTTAAAATGCCAGCAATTCTTGATCATTTCAACATTTATTTTGTATAAAGCAGATAAAAACAATTATTATATATTAACTGAGGTTAGATAGATGAACTTGGTAAATTTTAAATTTATCTGTTAACCCAAAATGAATATCGTATCAACAGCTGATACCCAACCTCCTGTGAAACACATAATTCAAACAGTAGAAAATATTGGTTTTTGATCAGCCGTATTGTATAACTGAATTTTAATAATTGTATGAAGTGAATTAGACGCATCAATGATTAGGAGGAAGATAATGCTATATATGTATAGATGATAGCAGCATATAGGTGTAGGAATATTATTTATAAGGGGAGGAAAGGTGACACGTGGAAGAGTCGGTAGTGGAGAAAGCAGGAGACACATGTCTTGCTTGGTTGCTGGCCACCGACTCTACCTCTCTCTCTCTCTCTCTCTAAGTCTTATCGGTAACACCTATACTCATTATTCCGGCCTTCTGGTCCCATTGCCCAATCATTATTTATTTATTTTCTTCTTGATGCAAATTATCTTCTTCTTATATTATAAAAATAAAAACAACGATTAGTAAAAGTTAAAAGTGAGATACAATTGTATTTGAGATGGATGGACGTAATTAGCTAGGTGTTTCCAACTCTTTTGGCCACTTCCCCCTTTATATATGGCCAGCATATTTATATTCATAACCAATTGGATGTGGAGTTGTATGCTCTGTTATTTAAAATACTCTTTAAATTGCATTGTGAGGACACGTGCAAATGGTTAGGTGCCCATGTAGAGTTGTAACGTAAGAATGTTTCTAGGTTTAAATATTCAAAGGGTTGTAAATAATATAGAATTCAGAAATTCATTCAGAATTAGGATCCAAAGAGCTTTTCCACTGATAATAACTGAAATCAAAGAAACATCCTCAAAGGTAACTAAGTATTATCCAGCTTACAAATAAAGTGAAATAAATCCAATCCAATTCAAAAGAGAAAAAAGCTACGAAAGTAAAAAACTTATGCAAAAAGGAAAAGGTAGAAATATTGTGTGTGGATGGAGAGAGAGAGAGAGAGAGAGAGAGAGAGAGAGAGAGATGAGTTATGGAATAGATGAGTCTGGGTGCATGAGCGATGGATGATGATGAGCCTGTGTCTGCTAGCTGTGTAACAAAGCAAATATGATGGATGTATAGTGGGAATTAGATAGATGCCTTCCTTCCTTCATTGTGCAGTAACATGCTCCCTTTTTGTCCCTTAATAATCATATCATATCATCCTTCAATATTATTCCTCCAATCCCATTATTTAATTTGTGTTATATATATATATATATATATATACAACCATATAAGTATTAATTATAAGCTGTACGTACGTATCTCTCCATCATATATGGTTCCTACCCACTTAACCATCATTTCCCTTTTCTTTTGGCAATACAAAATAAAATGTAAAAAACCCTAGCTAGCTAGCTATGTACTAGTGTGATCATGAATAGTGTACTTTAATTAGAGGTGGTGGGGGATTGGGATTGGGATTGGGATTGGGATAGGGATTGGAGTTGGGAGTGTCTGGGACAAGTGATCAAGTGGTCGTTAATGAGACCGGCGGCCTGCATGAAGGAGTGTATGACGGTGGGACCCACGAGCCGGAACCCCCTCCTGACCATGTCCTTGCTTATCCCCTCCGATTTAGATGTCTTCACCGGGATCTTGTGGCACCACTTGTGCCCCGTCACCATGGGCCTGTGATTCACAAATCCCCACAGGTACTTGTCCAATGACCCCAATTCCTTTTTTATCTCCACGATCCTTTTTGCATTGTCCACCACCCCCCTCACCAGGCTCAGCTCTATACCATACTCTCCGCTGATGCTGCTCATCTTCTTTTCTGAATATTTTGATACTATTTCCACTTGGAATCTTGAGAATGCGTCCCGGTATTCTTCTCTTCTCCTCAACACTGATGCCCAATCAGATCCCACTTGAGCGCCTGTCAGAACCAGTAGTTCAAACAGCAATCTGCGCGCAGTAAATATGTGTATGCATGTATTAAAATCATGCATCCACTTTGGAATGGATATATATATGGATGGATGGATCCAGTAGCTAGAAGAATTAATTAATAACGTACTCATCATCATGGACGGGGACCCCCCATTCTTGATCGTGGTAAGCCACATAGATAGGATCTGAAACATTAATTTCAATGAGCAAGAGAAGAGAGGAGGAGAGGAGAAAATTAGAGAAGATGGAGAGGAATCAATCAATTATTAGGATCACCTGAATTAGGGGTGATGAAAGTGCATCTCTTATGATGATCTTGTTGTTGTTGGGGGTGGGAATTGGAGGGGGTCGAGGTGGTCCTGCCGTAATGAGCGATGCGCATTTTCCTTTGCTCTTGAACAATGGCGACCTGCTCCCTTCTAGCCGCCGCAATGCTTCCCGGGATGGAAGAGGAGGAAGTACTAGTGGTACTCATGATCATGTTTCCTTTGAAGGTCTTTGACTTGTTCAATGTCCTGCTGATGACGTTGTTGTTGTTGGTTAGTGGAGGAATGGAATTGCACCTTTCCAGCAGAGGCCTACGGTTAGGCTGAACAACTTCCACGCTGCTGCTGCTTCTTCTCTCCTGCAATTTCATCTTCGACGAACACATTATTTATTTATTAACCTGTAGCATATGTATCATGTGAAGTTGTGGATGATCGATGATCAGTTTCTTATTGATAGAAAGAGGGAGTAGCAGTAGTAGTAGTAGGGGGTGTCATGTGTGAACGTTGTATATATAGATAGGATGGTATGGTATGGTATGGTAGGAAAAGAGAATTAAAGAGAGATATAAAAAGAGTAGCTAGCTAGCTAGTGCGTAGGGACATGGCTGGGGTGGGGAGCACTTGTATTCTGCTAACATGGGCTGCTTCCCAATCTCCCAACTTCCCTTCACTTATAAATTCTTCATCTATCTATACATATATGCTTTATTTAGAAATGAAAACTAGATTAATTAAGATAGATGATGCATGATGTGGAAGGGTCCGGGTCCTCCTGGATAGGGGTTAGTCTTGCTAAATTATTTATTAGGAGGAAAAAGTAAATGAAGCATGCATATATATGATGATAGGATGGATGGATGAATGATGAGGACCTACCTACTCAATTAACTACGTACTTATAAGTAATTAGGCATCTGTAACTCTAATCCACATTATTATCATTATATATATATATATATATATATATTAATTCATATGGTCCCATGCCCCATGTGCCTAGCTCCCACTTACATTTTCCCATTCTTCTTCCATCCTCACCCGACCCGCCCTTTAATATATCTCATCCACTTTTTTCAAAATTAACCAAATCAAAACTTTCATAATTAATGCTGTTAATTACTAATTACATGCATATTTAATGAGCGAGAGACACGTGAGGAATTTACTACTTGGATCTATTTTTTATTTTGTGGGAAGCAAGAAGAATTAATGAGTCGAGTTGAAACTGATGAGAAGAAGAAGATGAATGTCGATGCCAAGTGGGATAATGAATCTCGATCGGAGGTGGTGTTAGTACGTAAGTATGTATTGGATGATGATTAACTGACTAACAAATACATGCATACATTTTGAGGGGACAGACCATGTGCTGTTACAAATTAAGATAATGGTGGTGGCATCAATCAATCAATCAATCAATAATGCATATATTCATCATGTTGTAATCATCATCATCAAACACATCTCTCCCTCTCTGCCAGCCAAAACACATGTATCATTGAGTTGAGTCGCTACACCACCACCTCCCTCTTACACTTCTTCCACTTATAAACATAATTAACCTTCCTGCCTCCTTCCTAGATACACATGCAACTTCAGGGAGAAAGACGGATGTTCTTAATCTTATAATAATCAGCTCATCTATCTATTAATTTATCTTAATTTGGAATATATATATATATATGTGTGTGTGTATGATGTATATATATATATATATACATCATCAAACATATATAATTTCATTTTAGATTTTTAATCGATCTACTCAATTTTTAAATCCCATACATATCTTCAAACTACAACTTTTTTTGCCAATTCCAATCAATTATGAATATTTTCTACTATGTTGATTCATGCATCATACAAGAGTTTCTTTTTAGTTGGAACTTTGATTCAATTCAGTTTAATTTAATCATATAAGAGTGTTAAAATTGATATAATGGAAAATGGACGAAACATTCATAGTGTTATAGAAAGATATAGATATATCATATATATATATATGGGATGGTGAAAAAATCATAACTCAAATGCTTGTCTGCAAATGGTCTCATGGTTAATAATCTTCTTCTTAAGTTTAGTCTCACAATTCACACCATTTACCCATTAGGATTAAGAGTGTTTGGATGTAATGCTTTGTTTTTATTAAATAACCTTCAATTTAGTCATGAAGCTCATGTACACATTTCCAACCAATTTTTCAATTTTTGTTGGCAATGAGACCAAATTGACTAGTTTTTTTTTTTTCTTTTAACAGTTGGACTAAATTGAAAATGTGATTATTATGGGATTATATATATAGTAGATGAGGCTTCAATTATAAGACCAGATTAAAAAAAGCAAAGAGAAAAAAATTCACCCCAAATGGGTTTGACATTCTTTCTAATTTAAACAATCCATGTAGAGAGTCATATCTTCTAATCTGGGAAGGATACGAAACACAATGCAAGACATAATTTTGCTGTGTATTATTTTCTTGGTGGCAATTATTAGTTCTTATAATTTGGTAGTGGTTGGGGTCCATTATAAGGGTGGGTGTCTCTAAATGAGCCATTAAAAAGTTGGGCCTTAATTCATATATCCTCCCAAAACCTGGAGTAGTGGGGTTGAGGGAGTAGACTGTACTACTACTACTAATCTAACATGACCATTCATCATCAACACCTCTCTAACTAATAAACTTGAGATTCCAATGAAATTCATTTTGGTAGGTACAAATAGGGGATTGATGTGGGTAACAAAAATCCAGGTAAAACAGAAGTGTAGTGAGATGAGAGTATATATGTCATGTGTATGGAGTGTAAAAGGACTAGAGTTACATCGTACGTCCTACTCAACGTAATTATATACATCTTTTTTTTCCTCAAGATTCTACCTACATACTAAAAAAACATATGTAGGGGAATCAAAGTGGTGGAAATAAACAAGTTTACTTTGATTCTTGAATCTTTCACCATCATCATCATCATCATCATCATATAACAAATTATTGAGTACGTGGGTGGGGTGACGGTCCTCCAAGGCAAGAACTCATTCATTCATGCTTAATAGTTAGAATATATTCGGACAACATCCATTATGGGAGCTCTACATACTGGGCATTTCCCGCTACTCCACTGCAGCTCATGGGCGCACTTGAAACAGGTGCACATGTGCCCGCACCTGCATGCACCAACCAACCCCAACTTGATTGTGTCAAAAACTATATAGCTCATTCATTCCCTACCCTCTTTAATTAATTACTACTTTCATCTCAACAACAACAACAACAACTGCTCAAGTCACCTACCTGTACAAAACACAATCAACCTGCACTTTGCGGCAAACACTACATCTCCCTCCACTTGTACCCCTTTTCAATGGATTTCGTCGCCCATTCTTTGTATCTGCTCAATATATATACACGTGGTTGAGTTATATGACCCATTCATCCCCGGCTCCTTCCTCTAGCTAATTTTGAATAATAAAGACAATGAGTTTCTGGTGTCAAAGAGATATATATATATATAACCTGGATGAGTAAGAGCTGTTGCAACTTCCTTTTTGATGGAATGTTTTAGTTCCATCTGCATATCCGTGCAACATTTAATTGATTTCCTCAATTCAGACATCTCCTGATGCAGTTGCTCCATATGCCTTCTCAGATCATATATCAGTTCCATTTCCTGACGCAGCATTCATTCATCAGTTATAGTAAAAATATATACATGTACGTAGTAACTGAGATCATTCACAACTAGTTGACTTACAATTGCAGGATGGGCTCTATAGAAAGTGTTAGGTCCATTGTCCAGAGATGAAAGTTGGGTTGAAGGAGATGCAATCTGATACAAAAAGTCGTTCGATTTCTGGGGCCATGATTCTGCTGGCGAAGATGTCATTTGATCCATGTATTCATCAGACTCATTATACCGTTGCCCCACCGAGCTCTCGCCCTCTCCAAATCCATCATAATAATCACCATAAACTTCCCCTTCTTCTGATACTGTTGCTTCTATTTGTTCAGGCAACTCTTCATCCTTTTCTTCTTGTATCTGTTTATAACTCTTTTGACTCCGTTGTCCCTCAGAACGACACATCATCAGTTGATCTATTTTCTCTTTCATACCACTGGAAAGAAAGGTTGAGACGCTTTTTCTGCATTATATTGTTGTTCACAACATCGATCAGCTGTGACTAAATATTCTAACACACAACCATTTTGATCTAGATTATAAATTTAAGAAGAAAAGGACTATTAAATCAAAGGTGGTTATATAGTGAGGAGTCACATATCTTTTATTTGGATAACCCAACTCATTTTCCATGCTTCTCCATATAGCTAGATGTGGAAGTGTTCATGTTAAAAGGAGGCGGAGTTGTTCACCTGCTAAGGAGCGCACGAATTTCTTCATTCTCTGAGAATGGATCAAGCATCTCCTGGTATCTTGCTTGCCTGAGATCTTCCCAATCACTACGTGGACGTGATACCTCACCAATCCAGTCTCTCTTGCTTGCTTCATTTTGCTGGTAATCAGAGTGCAATTCTTCCCATCCAACTTCAGGATGTGAAACATCACTAACCCAATACGCATCAGTGTCAACTATATGCTCATTGCTGGTGGCCTCTTCTTCTCCATGATAACTCTGTGGATTAGCACAATCACCTATCAAGTCATGATTGATTGCTGTAACTTGATGATTAGTGGAGTCATCCTCTTTCTTCTGCTCATAGATATCGGGAGTTTCTGCAGAATTGATTTCAGTGTTGTGGAAGGTTGGTGTCGTCTCTGCGGATTTAGTGGCGCTATTATGATTGCTGCTCTCCCAGCTATTATCCTCTTGCCTAATAAATTTTGAGAATGGATTTTGTTCAAAACTATGTAATGCATCAACATTCTGGCCTATATCATCATTAGCTTCAAGACAAGCATGGTGGATATCATCATGTCCTTGAGATGATATAGTCTCTTCTGAGTTCTGGATGCGATCCTCCTCTACCCTGAGGCTAGTGACGTCTTGGTATTTATCTTCTCCAAATTCATTGCCTGCATATAACTCTAGTGCTGCAGGAGCTTTATCTGTTGGCTCTTGGTCAGAATCAATTGGATTGGCTACTTCCCTGGGAATTATTTCAAAAAACAGGTTTAAATATGTATGATGCATCACAAAAAGACTTCAACAAACACTTGTTTTATGTCCCTCATAATCGCTATCAAAGATTGGCTTAAGAGGCGAAATGGATGGAGGAGAACCTGAAAAGTTGTGAATGATTAGGTTTGGGTGAATCAGATGAGGTGGTAATTGAAAGTCGACCTTCTTTAGCTTCCATGCCACGACGAAGGAATCTAACCCGAAGCAGAGCCTGTGCGAGGAGGAGGAGGATGAGAAGAAAGAGGCATTGGCATTGGCATTGGCATTGGCATTGATTAGGGGAGGAGGTAGGCAATACCTGAATGCGGCCCCGATGAGAGAATTGAGAGACGGCTTTGCGGCCACCAAGTCGCTCGAGCTCTTTGCGCCTGTCTCGCTCCATCTGGGTGAGGAGCTCAATATAGGCGTGGCGGCCTCTGATGCGGGGTGAACCCACGACAGGGGAAGCACACCTCTGCTCCGACTGCTCCCATGAGGTTCTGACACGAGGAGGGGAGTCCCACCCCACCTCATTCGGGTCTGTCAACTTTCTTATAATATCCGCAACTCTCAGCCTCTCTCTCTCTGTGAAATCAGAATCTCCGCCCCGGCAGGAAGATGGACCACTGATTGCGGTCCTATCGGATTCCCAGCCTCCCAGTGAGGAGTCGTCCTCGGCACCTGAGTTGTCCACCACCGCCGTTGAGCTGCTCTTGCTCTTGCTCTTGCTCTTCGCCTCTGCTTCCAGCCCTTTCCATTTCTGGACAAGGGAAGAGACACCCCCACCCGATTGCGTTTGCGATTGCGATTGCTCCACAGGAAACACCATCTCTCTAGCTCTAGCCCATTTGTCTTTGTTTTTCTGCCCTTCCATCGAACCATCCACGCCGCTGCCGCCCTGCCATTGAGGCTGGTGAACCCATAAATCGGTGATCTCAATCTGACGGGGATTCTCGTTGTTTTGGAAACATGAATCACGGCGGTGGTGGACGGGGGCGCACCCAAATGGAGAGGAGGAAGTGGCGATTTCAACTTGGGAAGAAGCCATCATCGCTGCTAGCTATAGCTATATGATGATGTTGTTATTATGAGACGGAGGAGGAGGAGGAAGAAATTATATGAATATGTATATTGTGCAATCCAATCAACCATGAATGGCCGCGAAATGAAGAAAACAAGCCATTATGGCCAAGATTGGTGGTAAGACTCCTTCCAAGCTCGTAGAAAAACAAAAATAAGAAAAAATGGAAAAGTAAAAGTATAAATTTGAGAATACGAGAAATCAAGAGAGGAGATGAGGGAAGGGCCGGGGATGAAATGTTGCGAGAGAGGAAGAGAGAGAGAGAGAGAGAGGAGGAGAGAGAAAGGGAGGAGGAGAAGGCGGCGCCGTGTAAGTAAATAAATCAATGGCCACCATTTAACTCATTCCAACAAACACTCCCCTCCCTCCATTCTCTTTTCTCAATTTATTACGACGTTTACTCTCTATAGGAATTAATTTAGGGTGGAGGAATCATTTATGACCAAGATGATCATCTTCCTCCACATATACCAAAATTTACCCTCATCACCTCTCATCATTTCAATGTCACATAACATTGAAAGACAGATTTAAAACAATTAATGCATGTGAAATCAAATCAAAATTCGGCAACTTTGGCTCTCAAAGACCATAAAAATCATGGTTTGCGAATAAAGAAAAAAAATGAAGATGGGTCTAAAACTGCTAAATGCATTGTACATAGGATTCCAAGATAATTACTAACCCATATTTCGATATGAGTACGGACAATGATGTACTTTGATTATAATGGTGTGTGACGATGTAACAATATATCATGTCTAATAATTAATAAGCAAATATTGCTCGATAAATATTTTATTTTTAAAACATTAATATACAGATATAATTTTGTCCAATTAATGTAATTTGTTATTCTGAAAATATGTCTGTATAATTTGAATTAACTTCTTCAGAAGATAACAAATTCAAGTATAATACAAGATAATTGGGTGTGCATAAATTAATTATCATTTGTTTCACGCCAATATCTAAAAAAATGTGAATAAGAATTTTAAGGTGATGAATGAAGGAATAAGAAAAGACAGAACATATGACGATAAACTGCAGAAAAAGGAAACCTCCGACTCATGTAATAAATATGCAGATTGCATGGAGATACAAGGCCATGAACGGATCACATTAGGAGTCGCCCAAGGTACGTAGGAGTAGTTTGGTAGAGTGTTATACTATTAAAGATTTTAAGTTGAGTAGATCTTGTGTGAGATCGTCTCACGATCAACCCATAACCCACACTTAACAATTCATATGAAAATTTGTGAATATATCTTCAATCTATGTCCGTCTCACGTAAACTATCATTGAGATTGTCTCACATGAGCTCTTCATATGTTTTAAGTTTCTATATTTCCAGACATCTTTCATATATATTAAAAGAATAACTATTAGAACACATATGTCACTCTATGGTTATTCCAAACTTCCACTCAATTTTTTGAATATATATATATATATAATTTATAATTAAATCAATTAATTCATTTAATGATAATTTCTCACAATTAGTAACCTATGAAATTTTAGTCAAAATATTTTAATATAAGAATTGATTGTTATTTTAATGAGACAATACATTTTAATATGTATAAACTAATTGCTAATAAATATAATCATTATAAATTGAGAAAAAAAATTAAATCAAGCATATCATGAATAAGAATTTAATCTATATATAGTATTTAGGTTATGTGAGTATATAAATGTAATTTTAAGAACAACAAAAATATTCGTTCAAAAAAAAAAAAAACAACAAAAATCAGTAAATTGATGGAAAAAAGTTATTGATTGCTAATTAATATATGTTAATATTAAAATTTTGATGAATATAGTTAATACGAACGCAAAAAAAAAACTAAATATATTAATGTATTTTATAGATTTTAATTTTACTTTAATTTTAATTTAAAAATATGGTTAAAGTGTATGTATTACCAACAAATTCATGACAATAAAAATATTTTTTGAGTCATGTGAATATGAAAATAGTTTTCGTTAAGTAACATTTTTTATCTACCATGTACATTCGATGATTGTTATTTCTTACTCAAAATATATTACATTTTATATTAATTTTTTTAATAACATTTATTTTAAAAAAAAAACCGTGTGATACATGGATATATACTAGTAACTCACTAAACTAGGTAGATTATATATTCTCCTTTTTCTCACTCTCAAAATTTTCATACTTAGAGAATAATATATTCTTTAGAATATTATAGCTAAAATTTAAAATACATATTTAAAAAATTTACATATTGTTCAAAATATTAAAACTATATAAACTATTTAAAATATATATACCTTTCCAAATTATTGAAATTTTAATTACAATAGTATTTAAAACATCTATTTTATTACAAGGACTTGGATTAAAATTGTAAAATAATTTTTAATTATTTCTAATAATTACTAATTCTTAATTAAATATGGAATTAAAAAAATTGCAATTAAATGTTAATATTTTGAGTGAAATAAAGATTTGAAGAGATTTTTTTTTTTTAAATTTAGATCTTAAGATCATGAATAACATTGTAAATATATTATATACTTCTAGTTCGTATATTTCAAATAATCAAAAAATCTAAAATATTTTATTATTTAAATTAATATTTAGAACAAGATAAACAATTAAAATACTGTAATCACAAGGTTATTTTAAAAAATGAATTATAGTTTTCAACGATATATTGGAAAACTTTTGAAGACTTAAAAAGTAAATTTCAAAAATTTATACAGTTAAGTAGAAGAAAGACTTGATATTATCAATTTCATATAAGAAAAAATATTTTTATAAAAGTGCATATTGTGAGTACTAGAATTCTGTCCCTTCCAAATATTTTATTTAAAGGACCAAAATATCTTCAGAAATGAGTAAAAGCAATATTTTCTTATATATGTTTAAGTCAAAATTTGGGGTATTTTCAGTATTAAAAAGAAGTGGAAAATACATTTTTCCCACACTGTGTAAAAAACATTTTTATTAATTTATTGGGAGTAAATGAGGCGAAGGATATAATGTGTGCAATAAAAAGAAAAAAAATGGTAAAAATTGAAAAACTTGAGAAAAGTACCATAAAATAAATTTATGAGTGGAGTGGGAAATTAGCAGGGGGAAGGAAAGGTAAATCTGAGAGAGATTGAGGATGGCGATAACGGCGACGGTGGTCGGTGCGGTGCTGGGATTGACTACCCAGATGTACTCTAACGCCCTCCGCAAGCTCCCTTACATGCGCCGTAAGACCCCCCTTTTTTTTTTTTTTTGAATGAATTTTGTATTGAACAATTGATTGATTGTTGAATCGCAGATCCGTGGGAGCATGTGTTAGGGATGGGTTTGGGAGTGGTGTTTGCGCACCAGATGGTGAAGCTCGACGCCAAAGCCCAGGAGGACCTTGACAAGATACTTCTTAGGGCTAAAGAAGCCAATGAACGCCGCTACTTCGGTAACATATCCCCCTTTCCCTTTTTTATTTTTCTGAAATCTATCTTGAGTCTCAATTGCCTCTTTATACCACAAATTTGATGCTATTTCTGTGCGCTCTGTGAAACTGGAATCTGCTTAAGGCTACATACAAGGACACAGATTTGAATCACATATGGCTTCAAAGCATCCATTAAGTCTGTTTTTATTGCGTATTCTGTGGCCCTTTCTTTTCTTCTTCCTCCATTATCCATCTATGTTGAAACCATACCCCCAGCACTCCTACCTCGAAAATCTCTGAAATGAACTCATTCCATCGATCCAAGACCAGCCTTATTGAAGCTTTTTCAAACAACTGCTTATTTATTTTAGGTTAACTAATGAAGGATGTTAGAGATAACACCTCAAAGCCTCTTCAGGAGATAATAACTGAATGTCATGATTAATGTTTTCTTGAGTGAACTGAGGTTTCTTCTAAGTGACGATGATATCTATTTAATCTAAAACAAGATACATGTTGAGTGACAATAAGATAGAGAGCATGTAATTGGGATGGCTAATTTCAGATTTTTAATTTCCTTAGAATGAGCTAAAAAATACACTCTCTTACAGTCTCAAAGCAATTCTCGTCATGTAATGAAATTTTGATGAAATACCAATATAAGTTTTTAACTTTTACTTCCATCCTCCCCTCCCATCTTTTACCATGTGAGCATATGAATTAATACATCTATCAATATTCTTGACTATTTTTCAGTTATTATTATTATTATTATATTTTGTTGACATCTGATGGTATGTGTCAAGATATCTTAATTCATGTTGACGCCTGAAGTATAACCAATAATGATAGTAAAATAATGAGGTGGGCATGTTATACATAAATCAGTCTCTGATGATCATCCACATTCATTTCATTCTAGTGAAGGTTAATATTGGTAAACCTTTTAATCTTCTGGTGTTCAGTTGGCTATGTGAAACGTAATGTACTGAGATGACGTGTAAGATTATAAAATATTTAAGCAGGGAGCTGATGGGGGTTTACTCCTGTTACATTCTGTGACACTTTCTTGCGTGTATTCACACATTGGGTTGATTAACAGAACATTATTTTATTCTATTGGATATTGTGTTTGCAGATGATGATGAAGATTAAAAGGTTTGGTTGGGGTCGTTTGGTTCTGATTGCACCAGCTTATGCTTTGATTGAAAACAGTTGTTTTGCCTACTCTGGTTTTTGCTCAGGATATATGTGCTTACTAGGTGTTTTTCTCTGAGAATAAAATTTGTTGCTGCTTAATTTATTTGTGGCACGTTCATGAAAAGTCATGTTTTGTTCATTTTAGTGCTTTACGCTTGGTTAGCCTTTAATTTCCTGCTTTCTTCTTGAATAATGATTATGGAGAACTATAATGTTGTAGAAGAAGGTTGTGGCTCATGAAAGTGCTTTTTTCATGAATTGTGGTTATGGAGAACTATAATGCTGAACAAGAGATTGAAACTTATGAACGTCAGTTGATGCAAATTTGAGAAATGATAGTGTGTCTGCGTTCTCAAGCTACAGTAGTAGTCCATAGGAAATACGTCATGAAATTGATTTGTTAAAAGCTAGAAGAAGTTGTGAAAATTCCCGAGGATAAAAGTGAAAATGCTAATCCCCATTTTGATTACTAGGCCCTGCCACATTAAACCTTAATTGAGATGCTATCAACTATGAATTTGATTATCATAATATGTTTGGTGGCAAATAATGTTATAGACTCCATCCGTGGACTGCATCAGCCATATGTTTGGGCATCTGGACTCATTTTCTCAGACTGAAGGATGATATTATCGTTGAGTACATGCACCAATTGGTCACATGCTTGGCGGGATGATGGCCTCTCGGCGGGTGCAGTTTTTGTGCAGCGCAATGCTATGTCGAGGACTTGGAATGCTGCAGTTTCTTCGATGGGCATTAGCGGTTTTAGCACGGGATCAACAACCTCCTCCCTAGCTGATCCTTGCAGCTCCATATGGGACTCTACCCATCTCACCATGTCCATCTCCACTCCAAATCTCCTGTCTGTTGGCATTCTTCCAGTCACCAGCTCCATAAGCACAATACCCATACTGTAAACATCGCTTTTCTCCGTTGCCTTCATGGAATAAGCATACTCTGCAAAATCACACTTCTCATTCGTCATATGATATATGGAAGCAGATTGAAAATGAAATGATGCGGAGTGGAATCAGTGTTCATACCTGGAGCAATATAGCCGTAGGAACCTGCAAACCACGAGTTCGACTCTGTCTCGTTACTGTCGGTGATGTGTTTTGCTAGTCCAAAATCTCCCAAGTGAGCCTCCATGTTGGCATCCAGCAAGAGATTGCTCGACTTAACATCCCTGTGAACTATCTTGGGCACACAATCGTGATGAAGGTACTCCAGCCCCTGCGACAATCCCACGGCTATCTTCAATCTGACATCCCAATCCAGGATCTTCTTATTCTTCTTCTCATTCGTCGTCGGTTGCTTATACAGCCAATCCCACAGGCTCCCATTCTCCATGTATTCGTAGATCAACAGATTGGAGCCGGCCCTTGGGTTGCTACAATACCCCAACAATCTGACTAGATGCCTATGTCTTATTCTCCCGAGAGTCTTGATTTCTCTTGCAAAGCTTTTATCCAACAAGAGATCATCCTTCCTCGCTATTCTCTTGATTGCCACCGCCCCTCCACCAAATAATTCCGCCCTGTAGATGGTTCCAGACCCCCCCGATCCAATTATGTATTCATCACTCAGATTATTTGTGGCTTCCATGATGTCCATCCATCTGAAATCATACTTGCCAGCAGCGTTATCAAACAAAGGTCGCCTTTGTGCTTGGGAAGAGCTGGAAGAGTAAGCAGAATCCACTTCACCGGCCCTTCTTCTCAAGGCTTCTCGCCTATGCTTGAAGAAGAGGGCAGCTCCAAGCAACAACACTATTATCGCAACTGTGGTAGATATTGCTGATATTATGACCACAGACGATTTAGTATTGGTGGCAGAGGAGGTCCCATCTTTGCACTTCTTGAGAGGGCCTCCACAGAGGTTCAAATTCCCATCGAATGCAGTGGCAGGCCAGCGCGCATATCCCTTGCCCAGTTTTCCTTTCAGATGATTGAAAGAGAGATTCAATCCTCCTAAGCTACTCATTTCACTAACTTGTGGAGGGACTTCCCCAGCTAACTCATTGTGAGATAGATCGAGTGCTTCAAGCTTGGAGAGGGTGCCAATAGAGGGTGGGATTGCGCCAGTGAGATTGTTGTAGCTGAGATCCAGGGTGCTTTGCAGATTCTGAAGCTGGCCAATCTCAAGGGGGATCTCTCCACTGAAGCTGTTTTGTGATAGACGGAGTTCGTAAAGCTTGTTTAATTGACCGATGGCTGGAGGAATGGGACCAGAAAGTTGATTGTTGGCAAGATCGAGAATGTTGAGAGACTTGAGTTTACCAACCTGAGAATGGAGGGTTCCATTAAGGAAGTTGCCACTGAGAGACAGGACCAGAAGATTCGAACAATTGAATAGTTCTTGAGGAATCGAACCGGATAAGTGATTGGCTGACAGCTTAAGTTCTCCTAGCAGAGGGAGACGCCCGATCCAAAATGGGACCGGCCCCGAGAGATTGTTGTGATCAAGATCAAGATGAGTGAGTCTCCTGCACAGGGAAAGTTGCACCGGGATCTGCCCTGTAAGTAAATTGCTGGAGAGATCCAACAGGGACAGTTGTTGCAGGAATCCAAGCGTCCAAGGGATTTCCCCATTGAATTGGTTGATACCCAGCCTCAGTCTTTCAAGAGCAGGCGAGTTGCCAATTTGGTGTGGAATTTCATGATCGAATGCGTTGTTAGTAACATCGAAGGAGAGGTAATTGGAGGAACTGCAGAGGGGAGCAATGCTCCCATTAAGTTTGTTGTGGGAAAGATTGACCCTGGTCAAGTTGGTAAGAGCAGTGAGCTCATCAGGTAGGTTGCCCTGGAGAGAATTGTTATAGAGCATAAACTGCTGCAGTGCTCGGAGATGACCGAGCGTGGCGGGGATGGTTCCGGACAATCGATTGTCTGCCAAATCAAGTATGGTGAGCTGATGGCAGTTGCCCAAGCTGGCGGGAATATCCCCGGAAAGATCATTCTGCCTGATGTGAAGGAAATTCAGGTGCTTGAGCCTTCCGATGGTGATGGGGATCTGCCCCGTGAATCGATTGCCGAATAAATCAACCATTTGCAAGCTGGAGCAGTTGCCAATCTCCACGGGGATCTCTCCGGATAGCTGGTTGTCGTAGAGATAGAGTATCTGAAGATTCCGGAGCATTCCAATCTCTCTGGGAAGATTGCCCTGCAGATTGTTCTGGTAGAGTGCCAGAGTCTGGAGATTGGTTAAGTTGGCTATTGAGGGAGAAATGGTACCGGAGAGGGTGTTGTTGTTGAGCATGAGGTCGGTGAGTTGAGTCATCTCATAGAGCTCCGAGGGGATGAAGCCATGGAGGGTATTATTGGACAAATCAAGCTGCTTAAGCGACCTGCACCCCCTTAACTCAGCTGGAATGTTTCCACCAAGTAGATTCTGGGCCAGCAGCAAGTGCTCCAAACTAGTGGCGTTTGAGCAGATGCTGGCGGGTACGCTACCGGTGAGGTTGTTGCTGGTGAGTACCAGGTAAACCAACTGCGCCATGCTCCCCAGCTCACCTGGGATTTCTCCACTCAGCCTGTTCCCGGACAAGTCCAGGCTCTCAAGGTTAACCAGCTTGGCCAAGGACTTTGGGATGGAACCCTGGAGCTGATTGCCGAGAAGGTTCAGATACTGCAGCTGACCCATGTCCCCCAGCCGGGGTGGGATCTCGCCCGACAGAGTGTTGTTGGCAAGGTTGAGTATTTGGAGATTAGAAAGGCTGGCAAGGTGGGCGGGGATGGTCCCATTGAGGAGATTGAGCGCCGCGGTGAAGACAACGAGGCTGGAGCAGTTGGCAAGCTCGGGGGGGATGGGGCCCTCCAGCTGGTTTTGCTGCAAAATCAGGTTCTGGAGCAACGGCAGGCTTCCCAGCTCCGGCGGTATGGGACCGGTGAGGGCGCAGGAGGCGAGGCCGAGAGTGACCAAGTTGCGGAGATTGCCGAGAGATGGGGGGATGGGGCCGGTGAGGTAGTTGTCGCCGATCTTGAGGAGGCGGAGAGTGGTGAGGGAGGCGAGTTGAGGTGGGATGGGGCCGGAGAGTTGGTTGGAGAAGAGAAGCAAAGATTCCAAAGAGGAGAGGTTGGAGAGGGCAGGTGGGATGGGGCCGGAGAGATGATTTGAAGAGAGATCGAGGTGGAGCAGGTTTGGGAGTAGGGCGAGGGCCGGGGATAAGGACCCCCAGAGGGAGCAGCCGGAGAGGTTGAGGCCCACCACCTGCATTGAGGTTGCCGAACAAGAGACGCCTGTCCATGAGCACACCTTGGTGTTGTTCCGGGACCAGTCGTGAAGGACATTGAGAGGGTCTTGAGTGAAAGATTTGCTCACCTCCAAGAGGGTGTGGAGGGTGGATGATGACCCATGGCCGGAGAGGAGGCTGAGTAGAAGAAGAATGAAAAGGGTGTTTGGCGGGATTGCCATTTCTTCCTCTTTGGAAGCTGTCAAGGTGAAGGGATGATGATGATGATGAGGTTCATGGTTGGCAGCAGAGTATTAAGAGGTTCTTGGTGTTGTGTTGGGAGTTTACACACAACATTAATTTGCTGCTTCTATACAATTATGGTGGTGGAAACTGGTGCCAATAAGCAAGGAAAGGTGGCAATTACTTGCATTAATGAGCACCGATGCTTAAACCAGTGGGAGAGGGAGAGAGAGAAGTGGAAGGAATGGGTATGGATGGAAACATTTAATCAAGGATAATAAAATAAACAAGTCAAATACTACTGAAATGAAATGAGTCCCTCTCCATGGCCAAGGCCAAGAGAGAGAGAGAGAGATATATGCTTGACTACTGCGACTTAATCCTCATTCTGAAAGTGAGCAGTTGGCTTTCCATTTATTTCCTTCTTCAAAACACACACACACACACAGCCTTTGATTCTCTATTCATCGGCTACCTAACTATTCTTCTTTCTTTAACATATTAGCTTGCACACCAAATAACCAAATCCCCCAATATACCTCTCTTTTCCTTTTTTATTATTTGTATACAATTACTCAGTATTATTGTTGTCCAAATAATTGATTCTCATACGTATCGTTTTGACTGCTGATGGATTGAGCTACCAACTCCTCCCCATGAATGGTTGAGTTCAACAATAACAGCCCCTTTTCAAACCACCTCCATATTTACATCAAATCTAATCTTTTTCCATAATTTTTAAAAATATACAACAAATTCCACACCCACACCTTCTAATCCAAAAGTGAATATGTATGTATGTATATTCTAACAAGTTAACACAACACAAAATGCGCTGACTTGTGTTTTACTTCATCACTCACAAAACGGCGGGCTCCACCTAAACAAAACATCCTTCAATTCATTCTTATTCTTAATTCTAGATTCACAAAACATCCTTCAATTCTTTCTTATTAATTTATTCATATATGCATGATCCTGATTGTATAAAGATTTTATGCTCCCTTTCTTGGACTTATTTGTTGAATAACTCTTCGCAATTCGCCTTTCAAGAATCTAATTGTGTGGGATAATACTACTATCATCAACTCATAAATAAGATAAATATTTGTGTATGAAAATAAATTTGAATTGTGAATAACACTAAGGATTGCATCTCATGGGAGTTACATATGTGAGACAAATTCATCTAGATGTAGGTGATGATAAATATTAATTATATCCCCAAGTTGTGCTGTGTCTGTGGCATTGACTTCTCCAACATCAAACAATAGTTAATGGTGTTATTATGTTATATGTCTCCATCATTATCTGATATATATATCTTGTTCATATTATATAGTTCACGGGCTCCGAATCATCCTTTGTCCGTTGTCCCTTTGTCCTATTCATATTCATATTTACAGATCATTCTCTTTCCCTTCTTTCTTCCTGGATTTGATGATACAATGCAACCATTAATGATCCATGAATTACGAACCTTAATTACATTTTTGAAGAATCCGTAAGTTAATAATTCGCAAAAATCACAGAGTTTAGCTTGCTGTGATGTTCTATCATGAGAGTGAAGCATATATTCAATCATAAATAAATATATATATATATATATATATAAATCTATTTTAATATTAATAAATTGAATTATTATTTGACGATTTTGTTCAATTGATCAGATTGATTAAAAAGTTTTGAAATAAATAATTTCATCACCACATATATACCATGTGCTGAATTATAAATGAACTGTATGCTAATCAAAGTTCAATTGATAACTTATAATGAAATATTTCGTTGATTAAGTATCCTTTAATTTTTTACTAGAGAATCTGCATATAAATAACGATGAAGATGTAGGGGTTCGACTAAATTAACCTCAAGTCCAGATCTTATTGCATACATATATATAGACAAAAACTCATATGAGACGGTCTCACGGATAATTTCCGTGAGACGGATCCTTATTACCCATGAATTAAACCCACATCCACAAATTTTCATATGAATTATCAAGTGTGGGTTATGGGTTGACCCATCTCACGAAAAAAGATCCGTGAGACGGTCTCACAAAAGACTTGCTCATATATATATTATTACCATCATAGAAGTCTGATAAGCGATTAATTGTCTGTTTATTATTTCGAACAAAAAACAAAGGCATTCCCTGGATTTCATAATGTGAACGTGGAGTGACATTATTGTTGATTTTTTACGTTTTTTTAATACCCATGATATAAAGCTGGTGTTGTAATCCCAATCCAGTAAAGAGTCTCCACATAGATTATAGATTAGATAATGATCCAATAATTTGCTAATACCAAAATTATTATGATTAATAAATAACCAGTCCAAATGTATACGACAATTAAAGAACACGAAATCCCACCTCGGCCCTACTGTATCATTACAGTTTTTTGAACTCCTTTCTAATCCTTCTCCTACATTTCATCTATCTATGTCGAATATGATCCTCAATTGAGGAGGGTTAAAAGGCTATAATAAGATAGTATGATAAAAAATGATGCGTGTGTTTATGATGGTACCTCAGACAGAGATTTCCAGTCTCCTCCTCCTCCTCCTCCTCCTCAGAGAAGCCAGTCCATGTGATAGATCCCATCATAAGATCCAAGCCATGCACCCATACCACGCTCCTCCAAGTTCCTCCTCCTCCTCCTCAGAGGAGCCAGTCCATGTGATAGATCCCATCATAAGATCCAAGCCATGCACCCATACCACGCTCCTCCAAGTAACACCTCGAATCTTTTACTTCTCCTCTTGGCCAGCATACAGCCGATGGAATTGAATTCATAAACTTCTCTCTTAAGAGCATTTCACCTGATTTGATATCCCACAGGCGCAGATAACAGTCCTCTCCACCTGACAACAACTTCATACAGTCACTCTATGTTTTCAAGTATCATATTATAACCTTGCATTGCATCAAAATCATCTTCACCTGACATCACTACTTTCTCTGATGGGTCAACTCCAAGTTGTATACGAGTATGAGAATTTACATTGCCTTCATAAGATTGAACTGGACCTTTCTGGATCAGACGACGATCAAACAGCTTGATCTGTAAAGAAATGATCCATTAATTTATGGCCACAGTACAAAGACATCCAACTTTAATGCATATATACTTCATCTAAACCTTCACCAATTCCTACACCCAAATAATCAGCGACAAAAATGTACACAAACACACTAACCAACACATTGCACCAATACACCAATGCAGGTGCAATACTCTCCACCACTACCCTCTCATTGTTGCCTCAAGGCCTTCCTGTTATCCCATAGAATGCCTCATCACACCTCCATATATCTTGTTGATAATGATACTCTCTCTTCTGAACAGCAGTTTGTTGCTATGCTGCCTCTTTTGTATGGCTAATTCAAGACACTATTGACAACATTTTATTCTATTATATGATTACTTGATAAATTTTAGAAATAGACACAGGATACACGAGATGATGACCATAATTTCAGGCTCCTGTCGTGCATTCAATCAGACATTGTATTTTGGCAAATAACCCTCATCTGGCATTACCTCATCAAACTTTCATCTTGAATTATAGCAATTGGAAAGAGCAAAAGAAACCCAAGTCAATCCATAAAGAAAGAGTTTAGTAACTCTCAGACACCCATTGATTTTATTGTCAAAGTGATTCATTCTTGGTCATAAAATAAATTTATCATGGAATTAGAATCTTAACAAATAGCAATGGAGGATATATTGTAAGAAAATCCACACTTATGAGGATGCCAAAAGTTGAAAAGCTAGACGAAGTGAATGCAAATTCGCATTCTCACATCATGAACACATTTAAATATCCCAATATATAGGACGGGACAATAGAGCTTTAAAATTGCAGAACTTACTGATCCATCCATGGAGCTGGCCAAGAAGTATTGATCCCACAGTTCAAGTGAAGTCAAACTAAGCAAAATGCGGGAATCCACATTACAAATATGTCACACATAAAAGAAATTGAATTATAAATAAATGTAGCAAAAATGTGTTGAAAGCCGACTAACCAACAAACAGATGAAGGCATTGATGTTATCGAAGACCTATCTGCACTCCTTTTGATCTGCATAAAATAAAACCAAAATCTCAAATCTGCTATGTTTTTTCATTTTGCCTTAATTTCACACTTTCAAGCACACTAAGTATCCTCACTTGTTTTTGGCGAGTGTCAACAGTCATTATTACTCCATTTCTCAGCCCACAAATAATGACATTCCCCTGAAACAGAAAAGACAATACCCTAAATGACAGAGACAAGTCTCTTGTTTCATGGAATATTAAGTAACCAAATTAACTAAGAAAAGAAAAGAAAATTTACAAAGACCTTCAGCTATAGGGTGTTACCCTGCCATACATTTTACAGTCTGTGGGGAAGGCCAAATAATTGCAAGACAATTTCAGACATCATAATTCTTAAGCAAATAAAGAAGCAATATCTCTAAAAGCCCAATCATCTCAGCAAAAAAAAAGCTTATCTTTGAGAAATGTCCAATCTCATGTTCTCCTACATCAAAAGGATAGGAATGAGCTGAACTTTATTTAGGTTTCATCCTGGATTAGCCCAGGCAGCAAAGTAATTATAGCACAGATTAATATGATTTTTGGTGGATACTTAGTGGAGAAAGCAGAAATTACAGCATTAATTTTTGGTTCCATGTAACATAATCCCATTTGTCATAGTAAACTCATTATCAAATAATGGGAGTGAAAGCTTGCATTGCAATTTGCACAAACTGAAAATGGTCAACAAATATTCTGTGTCAAGATAAACTTTCATGCCCAAAGCTATAAAATTTATGCATTCATGGAGTCCATACCCTACATAAAACTTCTCAAAATCATAAACCAACAAGCCCATCCACACAATCCTTAGAAATATGAGAGAGTTCTATACCACTGATTACTGGATATTGTCCAACACAGGGGACATTGGAATTTGGAAGTCAAGCAAAAATAATTACAAATATAAAAATTCCTTTTTCTGCTCAGTGAACCAGATAGAAGCTTGGTTACTGTAAAGCCAAAAAAAAAAAAAAGCTTGGTTATTGTGAAATAAAGCAAGAAGCCCCTGATAAAAACAGGAGCAATCAAACGGAAATTGCCGTTTGCCCAAAGCCTTCAGGCCCCTCAATTCAATAATAATTTCATAAAAAATCCCATAAAACCCTAACTAGCATCTTTAAATACTCCTCCTAATCCTTGCCAAAAATAGAATTAGTGATGAATAGCAAATTGTAAAAGAACACAAAATCAACGGCACGCCGTTGCCCAAGCCTCCAGGCTCCAAAATCCAATAATTAAAATCCCCCATGTTTTACCCTAAACACCATAATTATACTACTAATCTACTGCCAAAAATAGAAAGATCCACTACTAACAAAGCCCATCAAAATTAAATAAAACAGTAAATAAACAACTCCTCCATGAACAGCCCACGGACGTGGGCCTAAGCCCGAGCACGCCGACGGTACACAATGAGAGGCCTCGGCTCCCCCGCCTCAACCAAATCCTGATCCTGCTCCATATCAATTCCACCCTCCTTCGAAACAACCTTGTCCCCAAGGTTGAAATCTGGAAATTGTCGCCGAAATCCCATCTCACTCATCCACGTTGCATCATCCTCAGACTGTCCCAACCACTTCACTAACAACTGCTCCTCATCAGCACTTCCAACCCGCACATTCCGCCTTGCCAACACCTCATCGGGCTCAAACAGCGGAGCCAAAGGAATCTCCAAGCTCGCCGGCAACTCCTGCTCCACCGGATGCTCCCCTACCACCTTCCTCAACTGCGACACATGGAACACCGGGTGAATTCTGCTCGAGGAAGGCAAAGTCAACCTATAGGCAGTCGGCCCCACTCGACCTTCAACCACAAACGGACCATAAAACTTTGCTGATAGTTTGTTATGCTTCTGCCGATTAACCGAGAGCTGACGGAACGGCCGCACCTTCAAGAAGGATCAGGATTTGGTTGAGGCGGGGGAGCCGAGGCCTCTCATTGTGTACCGTCGGCGTAATTCGAGCAGCCGTTTGAAAAGCCGTGTTGTACCAATACTCTGCCCACGGTAGCCACCGCAACCACTGTTTAGGCTGCTCACAAGTGAAACATCTCAAATACGTTTCCAGTATGCGGTTCAGGACCTCAGTTTGCCCGTCTGTCTCCGGATGATAGGCCGAGATAAATTTGAGTTTGGTGCCAGCCATAGCGAACAACTCCTTCCAAAAAGTACTCATGAAGATCGAGTCTCTATCACTCACAATTGATCTCGGCAACCCGTGCAAACGCACCACTTCCTGCACAAATATCTCAGCCACCGAACGAGCTGTAATTGGAGGTTTCAATGCAATGAAGTGGCCATATTTCGACAATCTGTCCACAACTACTAGCACAGACGAATACCCCCGTGACTTGGGCAGCGATGTGATGAAGTCCATCGATATATCCTCCCAAACAAGCTCCGGAATCGGAAGTGGCTGCAACAGCCCCCCGGGAGACATTGCCTCATACTTGGCCTTTTGACACACCAAACACTGCGCCACATACTCTTGCACCCGACGAAACATGCCCTTCCAAAACACATTCTCAGCCATTCTCCTATAAGTTCGAAATGCCCCCGCATATCCCCCAGATGGGGTATCGTGGAACTCATGCAATAACTGAGGGATCCACTTCGAATCAGCCGCAAGCACCAACCGACCCTTAAAGAATAGTCGCCCCCCAACCAACTCAAACCCGGGCCGGCTACCCTGTTGTGTCTCAACTGCTTGTATCACTTCTCGAACATACTGATCTTGCCTCTGTTCAGCACCAACTTCGGCTAACCCCACCCACTCTGGCAGGCTTATAGCCGACAAACCCAACTCTTCTCCCCGGCGAGACAACGCATCCGCTACCGCATTGGAGGCGCCTGTCTTATACTCAATCACAAAATCATACCCCAACAACTTCGCCACCCAAACCTGCTGCGACGGAGTGACAATCTTCTGAGTCAAGAGATGTTTAAGACTCCTATGGTCCGTCCGTACCACAAATTTCCGCCCTATGAGATAAGGCCGCCAATGCTGCACCGCCAAAGCTAGCCCCATCATCTCCCTCTCGTACGCGGACCTTGTCAATGTTCTGTCCGCTAGAGACTTGCTAAAATAAGCAATGGGCCTCCTTTCTTGCATGAGGACCGCCCCTACTCCAGTTCCCGAGGCATCGCATTCCACCACGAAAAGCTTGTCAAATTGAGGCATAGCCAACACAGGAGCTTCAGTTAGCCTTTGTTTTAATTTCGCAAAGGCACCCTCGGCCTCTGGAGTCCACTCAAAGATGCGGGGGGCCTCCTTCTTTAACAAAGCTGTCAACGGACGGGCGATCAAGCCATAATTCCTCACAAATCGGCGATAATACCCTGTTAGGCCAAGAAATCCCCGAACTTCCTTCACTGAACCCGGGCGAGGCCACTCCAACACCGCACTGACCTTCCCCGGATCCATCGCCACCCCTGCCGCCGAGATCACGTGACCAAGATATTCTACTTTCAAGCATCCGAATGCACATTTCTTAAAGTTCGCCTTAAATTGATTCTTCTGCAACAACTGTAAGATCTGAGACAGATGTATGCGATGGTCCTCCCAAGTCTTGCTATATACCAGAATATCGTCGAAAAACACCAGAACAAACCGCCGAAGGAACGGCCTAAACAGATCATTCATCACTGATTGGAAAGTCGCCGGGGCGTTAGTGAGCCCGAAGGGCATGACCAGAAATTCATAGTGCCCACTATGAGTCCTGAAGGCTGTTTTGTGGATGTCTCGCCCAGCGACCCGGATCTGGTGGTACCCGGCTCGCAAGTCGATCTTTGAGAAGATCACTGCCCCTGCCAACTCATCTAGCATCTCTTGTATCACTGGAATAGGATATTTGTCCGGCACTGTCACCTTATTCAGCTCCCTATAGTCCACACAGAACCTCCAACTTCCATCTTTCTTTTTCACCAGAAGTACCGGACTAGAAAACGGGCTCGAGCTCGGCCGAATGATCCCTGCTAGTAACATATCTCCCACCAATTTTTCGATCTCATCTTTCTGCAGGTGGCCATAGCGGTACAGGCGCACTGATACTGGGCCTGCCCCAGGCATAAGCTCGATACGGTGGTCCGTAGTTCGTCACGGTGGTAGGTTTGTCGGCTCCCCGAAGACCCCGGGATACCCATCCAGAACCTCCTGCACCTTTTCCGGATTGGGCTCCAACATATGTGACGGCTCTGACCCAATCACCAATGCCCAAAAGTCAACATCACAAGTTCGCATCAAATTTCGCAGGCCTACCGGACTGCGGCTAATCGACGGGTCTCCTTTCAACACCACCTTTTCTCCCCCCTTCTCGAAGGTCATAGTCATTTTCTCCCAATTCGTACGCACCTCTCCGAGCGTGGCTAACCACGCCACCCCCAAAATCACATCTACACCACCAAGAGTAAACACAAAGTAGTCAGCTACTACCTTGCAACGCTCCAGGTTCATAGCCACATTTCTGCAGACACCTTCTGACTGTTGCCTCACCCCGTTACCTAGTTGCACCCCAAACTTAACAGATTTATCAGGAGTAAGCTGAAGTAAAGGAACTAAAGACGATGAAATAAAATTATGACTTGCACCACTATCAACCAAAACAGTTACCGTTCGCCCACGCATAACGCCACGCATCCGCATAGTTCCCGGGCTGGAAAGTCCGGCCATGGAATAGACCGGTAGTGCTCCCTCATCCTCCACAGACTCGACCGGCTCTTTCACTTCTTCCTCTAACCCCGTCACTTCATAATATTCTGAATTCTGTAAATCAGCCGTATCGTCAGGTTCTGCCATCAACACCCGAAGTTCCCGCAGCGGGCAGACCCTGTTATGGCCCGGAGTGTACGGCTTCTTACACTTGAAGCAAAGCCCTTTCTCCCGCAGATCAGCAAGATCGTTGGACGAGAGCCGGGTGAAACGCGAACGGGCGGTGGATTGCCCAGTCATGTTAGAGCCCTGCGATACACTTCTAGAGGGTGGCCGCGAAGTGCGATTTGGCCCTCCCCCACTGCTCGGATTCGACGCTGAACTGACAACATTGCTAGGTTGTCGAATAAACGGGCCCTGACGCTGTCCCGAATTAGAAAAACTCCTTCCCGCGCGCTCCTCCCCCTGCGCGATCAGATTATCTTCAATATCTCGAGCGAGTTCCATGGCAGTTTCCAAATCTGCCGGCCGAAGCAAACGCAGAGAGCTCCGGACAGAATTCTTCAAGCCATTCATAAAATAACCCAGATAATGGGCGTCCACCAGCCCAGGTACTTGACTCGCCAGTTGCATAAATTCCGACACATAATCATCGACTGTGGTAGTCTGTTTCACATTCGCCAGCCGCTCAAATCGACTCCCCTTGAATCTAGTATCAAACCTCGCAATCAGGGCTTGCGCAAATTCATCCCATGTCACGTTGGGATTGCGGCCTCGCAACCAAGTGATCCAATAGAGAGCAGGTCCCTCCATTGCAACGAACGCCGCAGTCAGTTTCTCCTCCAGCGGAGTCCCATGCATCACGAACTGCTGGTCCGCGCGGGCGAGCCAACCTATGGGGTCGACCCCTTCGAACGCTGGCAATTGCACCAAGCTCGGCGGTGCGCGAGTTGCGCTGTTCCTGGGCGCCACAGATTCAGGATCAACGGTCGTGGCGGGCGACAACGGCCCGTCGTCAGGTTGGCTGGCGTTCTGGGGCTGTTTCCCAATTGACCGAGAGATCGAGCGAGAAAGCTCAGTCAGGGTAGCGGAAATCTCCTCCAATTTCATGGTGTTTTCATTCTGCCCTGCTTTCAATTCGCGCACCTGCGCAGCAGTGTCAGCCAATTCAGACTCTAATTTGTCCAGCCTCTCGCCAGTGGAACGTGTGATCGTCATCGTCGGCGGTGGGAATCCGGCAGGTCGGACCAATTGATGAATAGTAAATTGTAAAAGAACACAAAATCAACGGCACGCCGTTGCCCAAGCCTCCAGGCTCCAAAATCCAATAATTAAAATCCCCCATGTTTTACCCTAAACACCATAATTATACTACTAATCTACTGCCAAAAATAGAAAGATCCACTACTAACAAAGCCCATCAAAATTAAATAAAACAGTAAATAAACAACTCCTCCATGAACAGCCCACGGACGTGGGCCTAAGCCCGAGCACGCCGACGGTACACAATGAGAGGCCTCGGCTCCCCCGCCTCAACCAAATCCTGATCCTGCTCCATATCAATTAGTTCATCAGAAACACAACCCAAAGAAATAACAAACGGAATTGATAAATAAAAAAAAGCCCAAGCCCGCAAACAGCAGGACTAAGCCCGTCCCCGTCGCCGATACACAATTAATGGCCGAGGCTCCTCCTTCTCTTGCGACACGACCCCCTGCTCCTGCTCTCTATCAATTCCGTCCCCCTTTGAATCAACCTTGGCCTCAAGGTTGAAGTCCGGAAACTGACGCTGGAAATGAACCACACTCATCCAAGTAGCCTCGTCTTCCTGTTGCCCCAACCACTTAACCAAAATCTGATCTTCATCCTGCTCACCCACCCTAACATTCCGCCAAGCTAGAATAGAGTCAAGCTCAAATATCGGACCCACAGGCAATTCCAGACTATCGGGCAACTCCTACTCCACCGGGTGCTCCCCCACCACGCGCCGCAGCTGAGACACATGGAACACCGGGTGAATCCGGCTAGAGGTAGGAAGAGTAAGCTTGTAGGCTGTGGGACCTACACGCCCTTCCACAACAAAAGGACCATAAAATCGGGCAGCCAACTTGTGATGTGGTTGACGTGCCATTGATGTCTGTCGGTAGGGACGGACCTTAAGAAAAACTCGATCGCCCACAGCAAACTCCACCGCTCGGCGCCGCTTGTTAGCATGCTTTGTCATCTGTTGTTGAGCCCTCTCCAAGTTACCCTTAAGGCGGCCCATCATCACATCCCGGCTGCCCAACATATCTGCCACAGCTGCCACTTGGCATTCACCCGGCAAGAACCGCCGTATGGTGGGAGGTTCCCTCCCATAAACCACTTCAAACGGAGAAATACGGGCCGCCGTCTGATAAGCCGTGTTGTACCAAAATTCTGCCCACGGAAGCCAACGAACCCACTGCTTCGGCTGCTCACAAGTAAAACAACGCAGATATGTTTCTACCACACGATTCAGCACCTCTATCTGGCCGTCCGTCTCAGGATGGTAAGCCGAGCTGAATTTCAATTGGGTTCCTGATTGTGTAAACAGCTCTTTCCAAAATAAACTCACGAATAGAGGATCCCGATCACTTACAATTGACCGCGGGATGCCATGCAGCCTAACAATCTCCCAAACAAACACCTCTGCCACTGTACGGGCTGTCATAGGCGGCTTCAAGGCCACAAAATGACCATGTTTCGACAGCCTATCCACAACCAACATTATTGAAGTGTACTCCTGTGATTTAGGCAAGCAGGTGATAAAATCCATAGAGATATCCTCCCAGATGCGATCAGGTATTGGCAAGGGTTGTAGCAGGCCAGCAAGAGACATCACTTCATATTTCGCCTTCTGACACACCAAACACTTCGCCACATACTCTTGGACACGCCTAAACATGCCTTTCCAATACACATTCATGGCCAAACGCCTATATGTCCGGAATGCCCCCGCATGCCCACCCGAAGGGGTGTCATGGAACTCATGCAAGAGACGAGGAATCCACTTGGAATCCGCTGCCAGCACAAGCTGGCCCTTAAAAAACAGCCGATCAGCCTGCACTTCAAATCCCGATCGGCTGCCCAGCTGCGCAACCACCGCCTTTACGATGCCCCTAATGTACTCATCACGCTCTTGCTCTTCCAAGACTTCTGCCAGCCCTACCCATTCAGGAGCACTCAGTGCCGCCAGTGTCCCATCCTCACTCCGACGAGATAATGCATCAGCTGCTGCATTCGAAGCTCCGGTTTTATACTCAATCACAAAGTCGTAGCCCAGAAGCTTGGCTACCCAAATTTGCTGCGAAGGTGTCACAATCTTTTGTGACAGGAGGTGCTTGAGACTGCGATGATCGGTTGGAACCACAAATTTCCGCCCCACCAAATACGGTCGCCAATGTTGCACAGCCAGTACAAGACCCATCAGTTCGCGCTCATACGCGGACCTCGTAAGAGTCCGATCGGCCAATGATTTACTGAAATAAGCGATGGGTCGTCTTTCTTGCATCAAAACTACGCCAACTCCAGTGCCGGAAGCATCACATTCGATCACAAACG
The DNA here is from genome assembly GCA_005771605.1 of Scutellaria baicalensis. Taxonomy (NCBI): domain Eukaryota; kingdom Viridiplantae; phylum Streptophyta; class Magnoliopsida; order Lamiales; family Lamiaceae; genus Scutellaria; species Scutellaria baicalensis. The sequence goes on along the minus strand of CM016723.1, from coordinate 9,199,559 downwards.
GGCGGTCAAATTGTGGCATAGCCAACACCGGTGCTTCGGTCAAGGCCCGTTTGAGACTAACAAATGCAGTCTCAGCCTCCTGGGACCACTCAAAGGTTGTAGGAGCTGTTTTCTTCAATAACACAGTAAGTGGTCTGGCCATGATGCCATACCTGCGCACGAAACGTCGATAGTAACCAGTTAGTCCCAGAAATCCGCGCACATCACGGACTGAACGAGGCCGGGGCCAATCCACCACGGCGCTCACCTTAGCTGGATCCATAGCCACCCCCTCAGCAGAAATTACATGGCCCAAATACTCTACTTTTAGACTCCCAAATGAACATTTCTTCCGATTGGCTTTAAGCTGATGTTCCTGTAAAATTTGTAAAACCCGTACCAAGTGCTTTCGATGTTCTTCCCATGTCCGGCTATAAATCAATATGTCATCAAAAAATACCAAGACGAATTTCCTCAGAAATGGTCGAAACAAGTCATTCATAGTTGATTGAAAGGTAGCGGGTGCATTAGTCAACCCGAATGGCATCACCAGGAACTCATAGTGCCCGCTATGAGTTCGAAAGGCCGTCTTGTGGACGTCGGACGACGCCACTCGTATCTGGTGATACCCGGAGCGTAAATCAATCTTGGAAAATACCACTGCTCCTGCTAGCTCATCCAACATCTCTTGAATCACCGGAATTGGGTACTTGTCCGGAACCGTCACTTTGTTCAGCTCCCTGTAGTCTACACAGAAGCGCCAGCTGCCGTCTTTCTTTTTCACCAACAGGACCGGGCTAGAAAAAGGGCTCGAGCTCGGTCGAATAATCCCAGCTAATAGCATGTCGCCCACCAATTTCTCAATCTCGTCCTTCTGAACATGACCATACCTGTACGGTCGGACAGACACTGGCTTCGATCCCGGAGTAAGCTCGATGCGATGATCAGTCACCCGCTGCAGGGGTAGGCCTTGCGGCTCTCCGAAAACCTCGGCAAATTGCTGCAAAACAGCCCCAAGTTGTCTAGTATCCGATTCGGTAACTCTCATGGGCTCTTTTTCTAACACTATCGCCCAAAATTCAGCCTCTCGAACTTCCTTAGACTGGCCGGGCTACGGCAAAGAGTCGGGTCTCCTCTCAACATTACATGACTGCCTTTCCACTTAAAAGACATAGTTAAAGCTTCCCAGTTTGTTCGGACCTCCCCCAATGTGGCTAGCCAAGCTATTCCCAAAATAATATCGACGCCCCCTAGTGAGAACACAAAATAATCAGCCGTTACCTCGCAGCCCGGTAATGAGACTGCAATGCCCCGACAAACTCCTTCTGATTCTTGTCTCCCCCCATCACCTAACTGAACTCCGAACTTTCCTGTTTTGTCTGGCTGTAGATGCAGCGTGGATACCAAGGAAGATGATATAAAATTGTGACTAGCACCACTATCAATCAACACCGTCACCGTCCACCCTCTCACTACTCCAGGCAGCCACATAGTCTGGGGACTCGATATGCCAGCCATGGAATAAACCGGAAGTGTCCCCTCCTCCAACGCCTCCTCTTGTGCCTCCATCAACTCCTCCTGCCCTGTAGGTTCATAATATTCGTATTGCTGAAGGTCCAGGGTCTCATCTCCTTCTTCTGCTATCATGACCCGCAACTGTTTGAGGGGGCACTCATGCCCTGGGGTATATGGCTTTTTGCAACGAAAACACAGCCCTTTAGCCCTCAAATCTGCCAGATCTTGAGGCGAAAGACGGGTGAATCGGGACCGTGCTGTTGACTATCCGGACAACTCTGAACGCGTAACTGGAGGACGATCAGAAGGCTTGGAAGAGCTGCTGATAGACCCCCCGTAATTGCTGCCCCTTGCTGGGCCTGAATTAGTGTTATTTGGCCGAGAAAAAGAACTCGCTCGTGGCGCTGAGTTGCCAAAACTCCGGTATGGGCGTCCTCCGACCTGCACCTCAAGATTATCCTCAATATCTCTAGACAACTCCATGGCTGTCTCCAGGTCTCCAGGTCTAAGAAGACGTAGTGAACTGCGAATAGAATCCTTCAATCCTTTCATAAAGTAGTCCAGGTAGTGCGCGTCTGTCAAACCGGGCACTTGGCTAGCCAATTGGACAAAAAGAGTCACGTAGTCATCCACCGAACCCGACTGTTTGATGTCTGCCAAACGTTCATAGGGGCTACCTTTGAAACGTGTATCGAATCTCGCCACCAACGCCTGCGAGAATTCATCCCACGTCAATCCCGGCTTGCGAGAGCACAACCAGGTCATCCAATACAATGCAGCATCTTCCATCGCCACCACTGCCGCAGGTACCTTCATTCCAGGGCTTGTGTTATGGAGTTCAAACTGCTGGTTGGAGCGAGCCAGCCAGCCAATAGGATCTGAACCGTCGAAGGACGGAAGTTGCACCGAACAGATCGGCGATCGAGCCGGTGGCAGAGGTGCCACTTCAGTCCTCGATGTTGCACCATCCTTTGCACGAAAACCTGCGGCTGACTCTGGCAATCCCGGGGATTTCAGGATCACTTTCGAAAATTCGGCTAGAGTAGCCAAAATTTCTGCCAATTGCGTACTATTAGCCTTCAAATTCTCCTTCATCTCAGCCTGATCAGCCTCGAGCCTTTCCAATCTCTCTCCAGTGGAACGGGTTGTTGCCATGTCGACGGGAACGGGATCCGGCAGGTCGGACCAATTGATAAAAACAGGAACAATCAAACGGAAATTGCCGTTTGCCCAAAGCCTTCAGGCCCCTCAATTCAATAATAATTTCATAAAAAATCCCATAAAACCCTAACTAGCATCTTTAAATACTCCTCCTAATCCTTGCCAAAAATAGAATTAGTTCATCAGAAACACAACCCAAAGAAATAACAAACGGAATTGATAAATAAAAAAAAGCCCAAGCCCGCGAACAGCAGGACTAAGCCCGTCCCCGTCGCCGATACACAATTAATGGCCGAGGCTCCTCCTCTTGCGACACGACCCCCTGCTCCTGCTCTCTATCAGCCCCTCTCTTTCATAGATGTTACTTAATGGAGTGGAGTCTATGACTAATCACTTAGTTATGATATTCAATAACTCTGCATGAGGTCCAAATGGGAGGGGGAAGACCTAAAAGAACTTGGAAAGTAACTATTAAAAACATGTTACACATACAGATATGAGATCAATTGCGTAGACTGAACACAATAACAGATGATCCATATAGCCAACCATACATAATAATGGGATAAAAGATTAGTTTTCTGCGCATATATATAGAGTATATAACAGATTTTATGCGAAGTCACACAGATGCAAGAACTACTTTCATAGATCCCATTCATGCACTAGCTTTTTTTTTCTTTTTTAACTTACAGATTGTTCGAGCTGCAGGGACAATACATCACTCTTACAACGAAGTGGCCATGTCGGTACTCTAGTTTCCAAATTAAGCAGCATAACTCCCCTGTTGGTTCCTACACCAACAAAAGGCTTGACATTAACTTAAAGAGCATGTACAGGGGACTGATGCAGAACAAATAAATCTCAGCATACTCAAGAATCTATGACCACTCATACTTGCAAAAGAAATGCAGAGGAAAATGACATTATGTATAAATTTTCAACAACATTGAGGGATGTAAAGCAGCATAACCATTTGATTAAAGGAAAACCTGATCACAAAATAACAGTAGTAAGGACAAACATGAAAAGGTTCATGTATTTTGACAATCCAGGTAAAAAAAACCATGTCATATACATGACAAAGAAAAATCGTGCTAGAAATAGTGATGCATATAAAAATATATTAAACAATAATTAGATATTAAACAGGCAAGAGAAAGCATTTTTATCATGCAATGATATGAAGAATCACAAGCAAAAGAACTTGCCAATTGCAGCATGTCTTCCTTGAGGGTCAGAGTCCGCTGCCCAAAGCGTCTGTTCAAATGAAGCAAGTTCATGAAATCCTTGTACGGGAAAAGCAATGTCAAGATTAAACGGTCTACTTAGGTCTAGAAGGTATACAGACCCAGGAACACCGTCAGACCCCAGCGTTGTTATCCTTTTCTTATGTTAAAGTAAACTTCAAATTTGTTTATTAAAAAAAAAGGTAAACAAAAATATAATGATGTTTCCACAACCTAGTGAAGTGCCAGCGTCTTCTAACTAAATTATGGAAGAGAAATCAATAAACTTAAACCTTCAGAAGCATTATCCATTCAATGATGGAAATATCACAAGTATGAATAAATTGGTATAATCCCATGAATGTGGCATACATCATACAAAGTTCCCATGAGAAGAGATTTACCAAAGAGCACTAAAATATTTGACAAGCAATTGAAATGCATGTACTAGCACAACTCACATCTTTATAGATGAAAGTGGCATAGATATTCACAAGAACAACAAAAGCTCCTAAAGGATACACAAAGTGTTTTGACATAGCATCAGTTGGCATAGAACTCTTCTTCAGCAACTTTATACAAGATACATCAGATGCCAAATATATCTTAGATTCATAAGAACTACCCAGCTGTCTGGTTAGCTCTTTGTGCCTGGGTAGTTGATCTAAATTGTGAGGGCGAGGCCATACACGATCAGCCATGTAGTTTCCCATTGGATCTACTTCTTCAGCATTTCCAACTATAAGAAGACTAAAGTAAACCAGAGTCCAGAATTACAAAGAATTCAACAAAAAAGAGAGGCATAAAATATTGAATGTTCATCAGATTTACAATAATGGCCCGTCAATGAATAAGCCTTAGTTTGTTTTGAAATTGGGGAGAACTTTAATGTTCTGGAATTGAGTGAAAAGATATTTGAGGCCTTAGTTTGTTATGAAATTGGAGAGAACTTTACTGTTTTGATATGGAGTGAAAAGATATTGGAAATTGTAGTTACTAGAATGACTTAGTATTTGTTATAAAATTGGGGGAGCAAATGTCACCGGAGATGTCGAATCATGTCCTAAAAATTGGATATATTGTATATTATATTATTTTAGTCGTATTTATACTAATAATGATGAAAGATAGTAGGATAATTAATAGATTAATATTTAACGTAAACATATATTAGATATGTGTCTATGGGTAAAATATAATTTTTTTGTGTATATATGAATGAATGAATGAAAATGAACATATAAATTTGATAACTTTAAAAGATGAATTTATATACGATTGTATATTTACAACATTTTTAAAATATTACTATGTAAATACATATTTAAAAAATATACATACATAAGTGCATAAATCTTCATTATATTATATATAAATATACTCATAAGTCATATCTTAAATAGATTTAAAGTACATACATAACATATATTGTTGGTTGGGAGAGATGGAGGGAGGTAAGACTGGGTCGATAGGCGGGAAAATGGTCCTCAAAATTCAAATGGTTGAGTTGAGAGGTTAGACAGCCAGCTTTCTATGTCACCTAAAGTGCTGGGAGTAGAAAATTAAAGAAAATTAAACATTGAGGCTTCCCACCTTTTTTACGATCCCAACAAAAATAGCAAATATGCAAATTCTGTTAAATTTTTAATTATCTGGAGCACACTATTTAAATATCAGTGTGAGTCAACATGTATTATAGCATATGCTAGATTATATACAAGTTTAACCCATGTAAAGCATAATGTTTATTGCTCTTAGCATGCTTAAAAAGAGGAACACTTCCCTGACATAACATCAAAATAAAAAACCAGAAAATGGGGGTGGGGGTGGATAAAAGCAGAGAAAAATATATACACTTGCTCTAGAGATAAGAATTGACGACTAAATAAATAAATCATCAACAAGTAACAATGTCTAACATGAGAACAATCTCCTTATGATTTGCATGATCAAAATCCAAGGTTTAGCATAGAAACAAAACTCACCACAATAAGCCATTCGCGCCAACACTGACCAATATATCCCTTTCTGCTAAACCATAAGGCAAGGAAACATCAGCAACAACATGTTCCAACGCTATATTCGCAATCTTTTTGGTCCCCTTATATTTCCAAATCTACAATTTTCATGGCAAAATAAGAACAAAAAATTGAATTTCTGAAAAGCATAGGGATAATGAAAGCAGGACAAAACCCCTTTAAGATGATCAGGTGCCCAATAGAGTAATAAAGTATATTTTGAGGTTCCAGTCAAAAGAATATATATATATATATATATATATGTATGACCAATGAAGAGTTGAATTGAAATCAGATACTGGAAATTGCTTACAAGAAAAAGCTAAGGAGCAGAGGACAGAAGAGAATGAAAACAAGGACAGATAAAATAAGTTCTTCCGAGTATTGTAGGAACTTGAAAAACAAAGAGAGAGCAATTCTTACCAGTGGTTGCGATGCAAGACTCTTTTGATATTCAGTTCGGAAGCTTAGCTTGTCTTTCCGGGAATAAATTACATTACCCCACAACTCACGTTCCTGGAGCAGCTTTTGCCTCTTTCTTATTTTTTGACATAAGTTGTCAACCTGAAATTTTAATGCGGAAAATCACAACTTCGGCAGAAGACAAGTATGCATGGCAAACCAGTAACTTAAGCAGCAGAGTGGCAATCAGAGCTATTGTTGCATGCATGGCTAAACTAAAAAAATGGTTTCTTTTGGATGTTTCAAATCTGCAAGATTATAAAGGAGAAATAAACATTTACTGACACTTACTCAGGAACCTGTATATATTCACTACTAGAGAACTATAGATGCAACAACTAGAATACATCTTCTCAGTCTCCCCAAGATAGTTACACAATCCCATCTTTGTTATTATTAAATAATAGATTTTTGTGACAGTGAAGACTTGATATGGGCAGGGTGGATTGGAGATTCCCAAGAAGTTGTGGTAAACAATTATGCATGAAAAGTAAGTAGACATTAATGAAGAATATCACATAATCCAGCTCATCAAATGATATGATCCTACGTGGCAACTGATCAACTATTGTTTCTCTTAGCTCATAAAGAAGATATTTCAAGCCCATAGCTTCTAGAATCTTTTGTAACGGATTTGGTTTGTTAGTTAGCTAGCTAAGTAGATGAATACATGTATAAATACATCATACATTGTATCTTTGAATCAGATTTCATATTGAATAAAATCTCTGCTTTTCATTCTTCTTCACTCAATATCAGAAACCCTAAGATGAGTTCATCCATGTGTTCTTAGTTTAACATGGTATCAGTCGCAGTTTTCGATTCTTGATTGTTCATTGTCATTCATCTGCTTGATTAATGGCTTCACGCTCCGCTCTCAGCTCAGATCCTTGGCCGGCGCTTAATTCGACGTGCCGCCGCTACATCCGGCATCTTCACAGCCAGCTGCTATTTCTTCTCAGCATCGTGATTCCGATGCTCTGTCTCTTAACAATTCGGACTTCCTTGGTATGTGCTTAGTTACTGCAAAGCTTGATGGCAACAATTTTTTACCATTGAGTAGATCAATTCAGATCGCATTGTTAGCTAAGAACAAACTAGGTTTCATAAATGGTTCAATACCTCGTCCTGTGGATCCTATTTCAGTTGATAATTGGGAGAGAGTTGATGGCATGGTTAGATCTTGGATACTTAATTCTTTATCAAAGGACATAGCAGATGCTTTCATATATGCTAATTCAGCCTTTAAACTATGGAATACATTGGTTAGGCGTTTTAGTGAATGCAATGGTCCTCAAATATACCAATTGCAGAGGAATATAAGTAGTTTTTCTCAAGGAACTGCTAATGTGGCTGTTTACTACACTAATTTGAGCAAATTATGGGATGAATTAGCTCTAGCAATGCCTAAACCTATTTGTTCTTGTGTTGCATCTCAAGAATGGGACACATTTGTTAATAATGGTCGTTTACTTCAGTTCCTAATGGGCTTGAATGAGTCTTATGATAGCATTAGGAGTCAAATTCTGATTATGGATCCCTTACCTCATGTGGATAGAGCTTACTCTATGATCCTTAGAGTTGAAAAGCAAAGAAGTGTTCATTCTTCTTATCCTGAAACTTTAGAATCCTCAGCATTGTTCTCTCATGCTCCAAGGTTTCCTTCATCTAGTAGGGGCTCATTTCAAGGTAGAGGTTCTTCATTTCCTAACAGAGGCAGGGGTTTTGTGTCTACTCAGAGAAGGTATCTATCTAAAGAAGAGAAGGCTAAACTTGTCTGTGACCACTACCATGCTCCTGGACATCTAGTAGGAGATTGTTTAAAATTACATGGATATCCTGATTGGCATCCAAGATCAAGGGACTCTCTTATTCAATCCAAACAAGCAACTCATCTGGTGGATTCAGCTACTAATTCTACTCCTATATCTGATCTTAAGACTGATATTTCTCAGTTAATTCAACAGGAGGTTGCCAAATTTTTTGCAGCTAAGACACCTACATCTAAAGCTAAGCCATCAATTGATTCATCTTCATCCTTTGCTCATATGGTGGACTCCTTGGACTCTCATTTTGCATTCACTACTCCTGGATCAATCTCTCCTGGAGCATGGATCATTGACACTGGAGCTACAATGCACATGTGTTGTGATGCTACTCTCATGACATGCATCAAAGTTCTCCCTCATTCAATCAAGGTGTGTCTCCCTGATGGCTCTGTTAAGTTAGTTTCTTATTCTGGACAATTGGTGATTTCTGATGCTTTAGTCTTGAATGATGTTTTCCTCATTCCATCATTTAAATATAATCTTCTCTCAGTGTCTCAATTAGCATTGAGCATGTCTTTGAAAGCCATCTTCATGCCTACTCATTAAGAATTGATGAATAGTGACACTAATCAAGTTCTTGTCACTGGCCATTTATCTGGAAAGCTATACATATTACAGCCTAAATCTTCATTTCAGATGCATAATCTCTCTTTATCTAGTTCTCACCCTCATGAGTTATTTGAGCAATGGCACAGTAGGCCTGGCCATGCTTCTCCTTCCACTCTCAGTCATCTTAAATTCTTTAAGAATATCTGTCCTTCTACTTCTGCCTACACATGTGATATTTGCCATAAGTCCAAGCAAACAAGGATTCCATTTCCTACTAGTTCTATTCACTCTAAGCAACCTTTGGAGCTTTTACATGTAGACATCTGGGGGCCCTATTCCAAGCACAACATCACCAATACTCCTTATTTTTTAACTATTGTGGATGACTTCACAAGAGCTACTTGGGTTTGCTTGCTTTCAAATAAAGGACATGTTTCATCACTTAAGGTATTCATCAAGATTCTCTACTAAGCTTGATCTCCCTGTCAAGACCATAAGATCAGATAATGGTTCAGAGTTTCTCAGTAATGATTGCAAAACTTTTCTCTCTGATCTTGGCATTGCTCAACAGTTTACTTGTGTCTATACCTCTCAACAAAATGGTGTTGTTGAGAGGAAACATAGACATCTTCTGGAGATTGCTAGGGCACTTATGAAAGCATCACAGGTGCCTTATTATCTTTGGCTTTATTCCATACTTACTGCTGCTTATATTATCAATAGACTCCCTACTGCCTTACTTCATTGGAGCTCTCCTTATCAAGTCTTATTTGGTGTTTACCCTCAATATAATCTTATGAAGCCTTTTGGATGCTTAGCTTATATGACTAATAGACATAGCTCCACACAAAGATAAATTTGTAGACAGGGCTTCTAAATGTATCATGATTGGCTATCTTCCAGATCATAAGGGATATAGGTTGTTCAATCTTGATACTCATCAAGTTCAGATTTCAAGGGATGTGGTGTTTCTTGAGTTCATATTTCCATACATTCAAAGTTCTTCTCCTTCTTCATAATATATGCTTCCTATCCCTTTCTTGGATGATGATTCTTTCCAGGAACCTTTGCCAGAGCTATCTCCAGGCCCTCAATCATCTTCATCATCAAATCAACCTATTCCAGATCTATCAACCTTAAGAAGAAGTTCCAGAGCTCATGTTCCTCCTTCCTACCTCAATGATTTCATTGTAAATCACTCCTCTACCGGTGAAGTACTTTTGAATGCCACTACTATCACTGAGCCTAGATCATATGCTCAAGCTAAAACTAACCCTCAACGGGTGGATGCCATGGATAAAGAATTGCAAGCTTTAGAAGAAAATTCTACTTGGGAGCTTACTGATTTGCCTCCTCACAAGACACCTATTGGATGCAAATGGGTGTACAAAGTGAAACTAAAAGATGATGGATCTCTGGATAGGCTTAAAGCTAGATTGGTAGCTAAGGGCTATGACCAAGTTGAGGGAGAGGATTATCTTGACAGCTTTGCCCCTGTTGCAAAGCTTGTTACTGTGAGAATGTTGATTGCTTTGGCAACACTCAAGCAATGGCCCTTAGCTCAAATAGACATCAACAATGCCTTCCTACATGGCTACTTAGATGATGAAATCTACATGGAAGTTCCTCAAGGCTATACAAAAGCACTTCCTAGACAGGTATGCAAACTCACTAAAAGTCTTTATGGACTTAAACAAGCCTCAAGGCAATGGAATACTGAGTTTTGTGTTAAGCTTCAACAATTTGGATTTGTTCAATCCTTGCATGATCATTGCTTATTTACACGTAACAAAGGCTTTGATTTCATTGCTTTATTAGTATATATATTGATGATGTCTTAATCACTGGGACATCACTTCCTCTAATCAAGCAGCTAAAGTCCTTCTTACATCAAGCTTTTACTATCAAGGATCTTGGTGAAGCTCAATTTTTTCTCGGCATGGAAATACACAGATCAAACTCAGGTACTTCTATTAATCAAAGAAAGTATATACTTGATATACTTCATGATTCTGGTGTTGCTGATTGTAAGATTGCATCTACACCTTTACCACAAGGCATTAAACTTGCTTTGAATGATAGTGCTTCATTTGATAACTCTGAACATAATAGAAGGCTGGTTGGAAAACTTCTTTACTTGAATTTAACTAGACCTGATATCATTTATGCAGTACAACAACTTAGTCAGTTTCTTCATGCCCCTACAATCAACCATTGGAATTCTGCTATACATCTACTCAAATACCTCAAGGGTACTATTTCATCTAGTCTTTTTTATCCTTGCTCTGATTCTTAGCCTATTGTAATGCGGATTGGGGATCTTGTTCAGATACAAGAAAGTCTTTGACTGGCTATTGTATATTTCTTGGTGGATGTTTGATTTCTTGAAAGACTAAGAAGCAGTTTACAGTGTCTCGAAGCTCAGCAGAGGCTGAATATAGGGCATTGGCTACTACATCATGTGAATTGGTATGGATTAATTACATTGCATCTGATCTTGGCCTTAAGATTTCTACTCCTATTCCTCTATATTGTGATAACAAAGCTGCCATTCACATCACCCAAAATCCGGTTTTCCATGAACACACTAAACACTTAGACATTGATTGCCATATCATCAGAAATCACTACAAATCGGGTTTTATATCTCTTCAACATGTGTCTTCAAGATTGCAGATTGCCGACCTCTTCACAAAGTCTCTTGGTGCTACTCAGTTCCAACCTCTTATTTCCAAGCTTGGTATGATCAAGCTTGAGGGGGATGAAGAATATCACATAATCCAGCTCATCAAATGATATGATCCTACGTGGCAGCTGATCAACTATTGTTTCTCTTAGCTCATAAAGAAGATATTTCGAGCCCATAGCTTCTAGAATCTTTTGTAACTGATTTGGTTTGTTAGTTAGCTAGCTAAGTAGATGAATACATGTATAAATACATCATACATTGTATCTTTGAATCAGATTTCATATTGAATAAAATCTCTGCTTTTCATTCTTCTCCACTCAATATCAGAAACCCTAAGATGAGTTCATCCATGCGTTCTTAGTTTAACAATTAATGCTGGGAATGCAAGGAGACAGACTCGAGCAGAGCAGAATAGGAAAAGACAAGTATAAGAATACAAGTGAGTGGCATTAGAGGTACCTGAACTGGGGCAGATGGCTTTGGAGGCTTTGTGGAAGAACCCGGAATAGGCCCTTTATAAGGAAAGTACCTATTCTTCTCCGCGTCGAAGTAAAATCCCGGAAGCTCTGTCGTCCATAATCAAACACCCGTTAAATCATTGAAGCAACTTGAGAGAGAGAGAGAGAGAGAGAGAGAACCTTTCGGCATAACTGAGATGGACAAGAAAACTCGCTGGTTATGGTGGTGTTGTTGTAAACAAATTAATTAGCAAGATAGCATAACAACAGTCACAGAGATTGAAATTTCGGCATTGATATTTGAGAATCCGAGGTTTGTTGAATTGGATTTGATTAGGAATTTATGAATTTCGGATTTGATTTACCTGCGCTTCTTCAAACCTTTTAGGGCAAATTTGGGGGATTTTTTCACCCTAAAAAGAAAAAGAAATTAATTGTGTTTAAAGTCTAAAGATGATTCTTTTCTTTCTCTTTTTTTCTTTTGTAACGAAAGAAGATTATTCATTTCAAAACCCAAATTATATTTTATCGTTACAAAGTTATTATAAGCGTTATATGTTTTTTACGTGTATTTGATGGAAAATGAAAGGACATATTTAATAAATAATTGATGACTTGTAAAAATTAAAATATTTTACCATTTTATTATATTTTTATTACTTACTAGTACTTGCACCCGCGTGATACGCGTTTTGTGATATAATATTGGTAAATATTAATTATTTCATAATATAATGTAAGTAATTTTGGTATATAAAAGACAATATAATATTTAATAGCTAAGAAAAAAATATAAATTTGCTTAAGATAACTCAATTCACAACAATATATTGATATTATACACATCCAATTCACTAATCTATGATCAATACTAAAACAAAAGTATCAATATCATGATCTTCAAATCAAAATTGGAAATTCTACTTGTAAAGTTTGTAAGTTTTTTAAAAACTTCTTTATACACAACAATTATAGTCGAAACATTGTTTTATCGTCTGTGTTACAAACTAATATCTTCAGTCATTTAAATAAAATATACTAAAAAAACTAAAAAAATTATGAATTGAAAATCAAATTCAATTATTTAAATAAAATACATGTGTGTGTGAGTATGTATATATAGAAACATTACACAATAAAATTAGTAATTTTACGTAGGAACTTGATGCACGCACTGTCAATTATGTATTTTCATGCAACATTTTATTTCAAAATAAATTGAATTAGATTTTTTTATTAATATCGTTTAACATCGAAAATGACAGATAATTATTCTTTTATTAGTATCACGTAAATTAATTGATATAACACGATATTGATCATTACAATTTAAGCTCAACACATAATCAAAATGTAGTGGTAGTCTATATGATCATGATGATGACAATATAATTAGAAACTAAGCATATAATTTAAATAATCAGGTGAGTCATATAAATTCAAAACATGCACTCTCATATAAAAATATACGAAGTCCTAAGTGTAAAGTAAAAGACTAAAATTTTATTTGATTATGAGGTATTTATAATTTAAAAAATATTTAAGATGTCATATAATTCAAACTAAATACATATTATATATATATGTATATACACACATCTTTAATAGTGTTATATTTATTTATTAAATTTATATTATTATGATATAAATTATCCCCATGCAAATTAATATTTATTATTGAAATTATTCTTTGGATATCTATTGTTGATTTTTAATAAATTATTCAATAAAAATTAATTTAGATAAATAAAATGAGAATAAATTAATACCATATTTATATTATTAGATCAAATGAATTAAATAGTAAAAAATACAAAATAAAAAATTTGTTGATGGGACACTTACAAATATTAATTTAAAAATACTTAGAATGACATATAATTTCACACTAAATACATTATATATATACACATCTTTAGTAGTGTTACACTAATTTATAAATTATATTAATATTAAATATGATACAATTATCCCCAAACAAATTAATATTTATTATTGAAATTATTGTTTGAACATTATCTATTATTGGTGTATAAGAAATTATTCAATAAAAAATAACTTAATTAATATTAATAAAATAAGAATAAACTATTACAATATATATATATATTATAAATTGAATGAATTAAATAACAAAAAATGCAAAATAAAAATATTGTTGATGTGACACTTTTTTGTTGAGAAAATAGTATTTCTGTAAATATCTCAAAATTTTCTTCTATTATTATATTATAGAAATATATAGATAAATTTATCAATTTACCTTTTCTTTTGAGTTCCTATATAATAAATATAAAATTAAATGTATTAAATATTAATATTTATATATTTGTTTATTAATAAATTTAAAATAAAAGTTATTAATGATTTCTTAAAATGAAAGAATATTAACATTTATTATAATTATTTTTGACAAAATATTATTTATATATATATATATATATATAGATGTTGGGATGCATTGGACATGGAGTAGAATACCATGAGCCATGAGCCCATATAACAAATATTAGAGCCCATAATTGGGCCCACTTCGCCTACAGTCCACATGATATTAGAGTGGAATTATACTAGGAGGATTGAAGAACAATCACCTATCTATGTATATATATAAAAGCAGAATATTCTGTAAAACATAGTTACAATAATATTTTTATTTTACATTTTTTATTATTTAATTCATACAATTTATAATATATATATTGTATTAGTTTATTCTTATTTTATTAATATTAATTAAGTTATTTTTATTAAATAATTTCTTATACATCAACAATAGATAATGTTCAAACAATAATTTAAATAATAAATATTAATTTCTTTGGAGATAATTGTATCATATTTAATATAAATATAATTTATAAATAAGTGTAACACAATTAAAGATGCGCATATATTAATATATGTATATATATAACGTGTTTAGTGTGAAATTATATGTCATTCTAAGTATATTTTAAATTAATATTTGTAAGTGTCCCATCAACAAATTTTTCTATTTTGCATTTTTACTATTTAATCCATTTGATCTAATAATATAAATATTGTATTAATTTATTCTCATTTTATCGATCTTAATTAAATTAATTTTATTGAAGAATTTATTAAAAATCAACAATAGATATCCAAAAAATAATTTCAATAATAAATATTAATTTGCATGGGGATAATTTATACCATAATAATATAAAGTAATAGATAAATATAACACTATTAAAGATGTGTATATATACATATATGTATATTTAATATGTATTTAGTCTGAATTAGATTGTCATCTTAAATATTTTTTAAATTATAAATATTTCATAATCAAATAAAATTTTAGTTTTTTACTTTACACTTAGGACTTCGTATATTTTTATATGAGAGTGCATGTTTTGAATTTATATGACTCACCTGATTATTTAAATTATATGCTTAGTTTCTAATTATATTGTCATCATCATGATCATATAGACTACTACTACATTTTGATTATGTGTTGAGCTTAAATTGTAATGATCAATGTCGTGTTATATCAATTAATTTACGTGATACTAATAAAAGAATAATTATCTGTCATCTTCGATGTTAAGCGATATTAATAAAAAAATCTAATTCAATTTATTTTGAAATAAAAGGTTGCATGAAAATACATAATTGACAGTGCGTGCATCAAGTTCCTACGTAAAATTACTAATTTTATTGTGTAATGTTTTTATATATACATACTCACACACACATGTATTTAATTTAAATAATTGAATTTGATTTTTAATTCATAATTATTTTAGTATATTTAATTTAAGTGACTGAAGATATTAGTTTGTAACACAGATGATAAAAAATATGTTTCGACCATAATTGTTATGTATATAGAAGTTTTTAAAAAACTTACAAACTTTACAGTTAGAATTTCCAATTTTGATTTAAAGATCATGATATTGATACTTTTGTTTTTAATATTAATCATATATTAGTGAATTAGATGTGTATAATATCTGTTGTGAATTTTTGAATTATCTTAAGCAAATTTATACTTTCTTAGTTATTAAATATTATATTGTTTTTTATATACTAAAATTACTTACACTATATTATGAAATAATTAATATTTACCAACATTATATCACAAAACACGCATCACGGGGGTGCGAGTACTAGTTTCGAATAGAGTGACACTTGTGTGCTCCATGGGCATGGTACCCTCAAATTAATCATCATATGATGTTAAATATATACTCTACATTATCATATATATACTCTTCATGTATCACATGAATACTCTTATATACATATGATACCTGTAGGGTATATTTTTAACACCAAGAAACATAATACCTATAGAATATATATATATAACACCTGAAGAACATGTATATAACACCTAGATCCGTGCCCCTACGTGCCCCAGGGGTATATAAGTTTTTGTCTTTCGAATAATGTTCTAGTTATGAGATGGAAGGTTAGATGGCCCCTATCTATATATTCCTTAATTTTCTCATAACTAACTAATTAGAGGGCTATATTTCCACATTCCTTTTCATTTTGGGTTCACTAGTATATATCAAGCTCCAAATATTTGAAAGCTTAAAGAAAGAAAATGAATTAGAAATAAACGAAGAAGAGCCAGCGGATAATAAGAAAGGCACTTGAGTGAACATACATTAATTTAGTGTTTTCTAAGTTACTCATTTTGACAGGTGTTTACTGGTTGGTTTGAATGCATGGTTAATTAATAAGGCTTATACCAGACTAAACCATTTCTTCCATTTGAGAAATAGTTATATTGAAAGCAAACCAAATAATAGGTGAATCAATAAATTATTCAGGTTGGTTTCTTATTTTATTTTCGGTTTCGCTTCGAAAAAGAAAAGAAAAATATAAATTCTTCCTTTTGTTTTTCTTTTCTGATTTAATTTATTAAACTCCTATCTCAATATTCAAATAAGGCGTACCTGACAAAAGAAGTTTAGATTTTTAATGGACAAATTAAACAAAAATTAGTAAGGGGATGAGTTAGGGTTGGTTTTAATTTATTATATTATCTTGAACCAAAAGCAATACCAAAAATTAAACCCAAAGTTTTGGTTTAGTTTTAATGTGGCCAGGTTTACATTAATTAAGTATATATAATCATGTTATCCTTGCAATTGATAGATACTACTATATGAGTAATTAAGAGAGGCAATGGAGGCCGTGTGAGATGCAAGAGAAGTGTGTACATGTAGATTAATTAAGTGAAGAAAATAAATTAAAGGTGAAATTAAGATGAAAAAGTGAATAAACATTAATAACTAATCCCAAACAAGTTGATCGTCCATAGAGTTACAAGGTGGAGGAGGAATGAGTGCAGAATCAAGAAAGTCAAAATCAAAGTGACAACTCCCATCGAATGTAGTATTAATCCCGAGATGAGACGTGTGTTGATGATGATCGTGATGATTCTGGATTAATGGCATCAACTCAGTAGGTGGGGGCCAGTTGATGCAGTTGTCATTGAGTATGGTGAAGGGGGATGAAGATGAAAAGATTGGTGTGGAAGCTGCATCATTAATGAGCATGGAGTTGGAGTTGGAGTTGGAGTTGGAGTTGATCATGTTGATGTGGTCGTAGTGATCATGATCAGTGATGATGGTTGAAGGGGGGCGGGGGCATGTTTGATGAGGATTTAATAATGTAGTAGTAGGAGTAGTAGTGGTATTCATGTTATATTTAGGATGTAAGATGTTAGAGAGGCCGAGTAGTGTGTGGATGGCAGTGGAGGGGGTGGGGGTGGTATCGAGGGTGAAAGTGAACTTGGATGATGAGGAGGAGGTGGAGGAAGACGAAGAAGACGAAGACGAAGAAGAAGAGGAGGAGGAGGAAGAGAGGATGAGGTTGTGTGTGTTGGGATCCAACCCTTGGGCTAATAGCTTCTTCTTGATGCAAGAATTCCAGAAGTTCTTGACCTCGTTGTCAGTCCTGCCAGGCAGGTGCTTGGCTATTTGAGCCCATCTGTTGCCTAGAATCCGGTGGACGTCGATGATGGTTCTCTCCTCTTGCTCCGTGAAAGAACCCCGCCTCAGGTCGGGTCTCAGATAATTGATCCATCTCAATCTACAACTCTTCCCACACCTCTCTAATCCTGCATGCATGCATACCAACCAACCAATATAGCATATATATACATAGCAGAGCTCCGATCCGATCCGATCCGATCCATTTTAATTATATATGCACTTGAAAGAGTGAATTACCTGCTAGTTTGGGAACAGAACTCCAGCAGCCATGGCCGTAGTTAGTGATGTGTTTGACAAGCTTGTCATCCTCTTCTGGAGACCACAGTCCCCTTTTTACTTTCTGCTTGCTGCAGCAGTGGTGCCCCATCTCTCTCTCTCTCTCTCTCTCTCTCTCTCTCTCTCTCTCTCTCTCATTAACAAACAATATTGATTAATTCATGAAACACTCATGACTGCTACCTCACTCACCATATATCCCATCACTTACCCCTTCAACGTCCTTTACTCTCTGATCTATTTATATATTCTCGATATCCCTTCAACTTATTATACTATGTATAATAATAATATTAATATCAATAACCTCTCACATGATCTTTTCTCAAACTAGGATGTTTTCTTTTCCCTACTTTTTAGAAATGCTTTACATGTTGTTGGTTAAGTGTACGAAATACTCTTTTTCTTATTTTAATAATATATGTATGTATATATGGAAGGAACAACATCTTTACCATTCATCACTGCATCGATTAATTTTAACCTGCATGATCACCTCCACACACAATATGCCCAATCTCTCTCTCTCTCTCTCTCTCTCTCTCTCTCTCTCTCTCTCTCTCTCTCTCTCTCTCATCAGCTTCGTCACCACACTTCCCATGCTGTTCTAGCTAGTGTCAATTTGTTATTCCTTCCAATTTTAAACATATAAATATATAATATAATGTCCCTTTCATGAAGGAAGAGACGGATGGTGATATGATCTTTTGCACAAATTATTATTAACAGTTTTCTTGTGCCTATTATTATATCCATCACCTTCTTAACTTTCACAAGAAACCTTTTTCATGAAACGCCTTATTAATTAACCATAAAATAAGGTTAGCCCATATTATATACTCACCCAATTATTTAATTAATGTTATTATAACTAATATCATCCACCAAAGCTTCACAATTATTTTGGAATTTGTCTTTCCTTTTCAATCTTAGCTTTTGGATTAATTATTTATTTACACTAACTGCATGCATACGAAATTAATTAGCACATACATATATAATCTTTGACAGTTTCTAGCTATATAATATATATATGCTAATTAATCTAATTTAATTTCTGCAAATTAACTGATCCATCCAGCATCGTTCCCATATATAATTTATTATTATATCTGATAGATATAATTAGATGCGTGAGACACGTCCCTAGCTCATAATATGTACATGTACATATGAAGAAGAAGAAGAATAACAACATTAATGATGGTATGAGCATTTAGGGGAAGACCAAATGATTTAGATGAGGAAAGCGTTAATCATTTCCTGGTTTCAAATTCAACTTCTATATATATATATATATATATATATATATATATATATATATATATGAATCCCATCCAATCTTGTTTAATTTGTTATAAGTTACCTATAAGTTACCCAAAGTTAATTTCATTTAAGATCTCACCCCACCACCGACGCCCTGCATTACATATATTTATGAATTAAATTATGACGTAATTATATATATATGTATATATTATGTGATCAAAACATGCAAGAATTAATATTGATACATACATTCATATATATGTGTGTAAATGATAATTAATGCATGTGGTTATTATAATAAGATCATGTAGCTAGCTAGTCTGGGTTGTTAATTACTAAACTAACCTTGTCTGGTCTCCCCCATCCCATCCTAATTTTTGCCTCTCTAGCTAATTTCTGTCTCCACATCATCATCCATCTTTATAATCTGATTGTCTTTTCAATATTGGTTTATTTGTGTTTGAGAAAATCACGTCAAAAAGCTAAATGAGTCTCTAGAAGAATGCAGCCTCACTTTCCCCCAAATTTATGAGCCAGTCTCACATTTCTAACATTCATTCATTTCACTCACACTCATCATTACTTTCTCTAACTTTCATTCTCAACATTATTACTATGACTACCTTTATCTTCTATTTATAATTAATATAATCAATCTATCATTTAATTTCCTTCTCCCAAGATTTAGTCAAACACAACTAATTGTAATTGCGTTCAATTTCATCTGATACTACATGACTAAGTATTGAGGCTGTACATGATCATTGCTTATGTTTTCATTTCATATCTTTTATTTTAATTGCTAAGAGTACAAAAATGGACTATATGTTTTAGCTTAGGAAAAAATGGACAAGTCTGCAATTAGTATTCATGTGATAAGATGATGTGTTGTTATTTAGGGTAAAGTGATGATAATGATCAGGGGAATTAGGATGGGCCCGGCCCGTAAATACACTACTCCAAATTAATTAACCTCCACTAACTTTCACATTTCATTGCTTTATATATTCTGCCGACACATTGTGATCATCTATCTCTCTCCTTTCTCAACTCTCTTTTTTATTGATCATCAAAAAACACAAAGCAAAACCGAGAAGCTATTTTTGGCATCATCATGAGTGTTATTTCACGTTTGGTTGTTACAAATGCTATTATTTTGACTCAATTAATTACCATGCATGCACACCCTCCTCAACTCTGGAATTGGAATTAAATTCTCAATTTATAGTTCTTGAATGAATTTATGATAGTAAACAAAGAAAGAAGAATTTGTTTTAGATTAGGATGACGAGGCTTGTGTGACACATTATAGCCCAACAGCTGG
This sequence comes from Scutellaria baicalensis, assembly GCA_005771605.1. NCBI lineage: Eukaryota > Viridiplantae > Streptophyta > Magnoliopsida > Lamiales > Lamiaceae > Scutellaria > Scutellaria baicalensis. The sequence goes on along the minus strand of CM016723.1, from coordinate 9,178,817 downwards.
ATTTGGACTTGTCATTAATGAATGGGTAAAGTACCATCAATATCAATTGTCTCCATACTTTAATACGAAACGTTCATAGCAACAAGCACGAAACACTCTATTGCACCCTTCCGCACTTATTTTAATTTACTTAAGATGGATGGATGGATGGATGCATGGAATCACGTAATTCAAACATCAACCCACCAATCAACTCTGCCTCTAATTTCTCATGATCTAGAAACAGAGCACTGCAGCATAGAAAAGGATCAAAAACAAACCACAAGGTCTCATCCATGGATACCATAACATGAGTAGTGCAATCAATACTAACCACATTTTAACAATTGAATTTTCAACTATTAATGCCCAAAAGAAACAAAAGTAGCTCCATCATTCTGGTTTCCAACCTGCCCTCAAGGTATTAGTACCAGTAGCCCGGCCCCATCATACTTCCCCGTAATGTGAAATTTTAAGCCCTTTCTTGCAGCTTCATCCCAGCTTACATTGTTGGTTGAGGATGGAAGCTTAGCAACAACTATTGTGATAAGATAATATTATAACCACAAACACCTACCTCAACGTTCTTCAATGCATATATACACTTCTGAATCAACTCCATGTTTTCTCGAGTCAACCCTTCTGTATATTTCACACAATGCATCATCAGCCAATTACCCAACAACTCATGTTCACAAATTTCAAACACCCAAATATCCAGGATGAACTAACCATTTCAACCTGAAACTTAATTACTTTTATATCAAATTGTAGATCATAACATGTACCTGTTAAATACTCCATTTCAATAAGGCATAAGAACAGAAATGGGTTCATGATTTGGTTCCAGCAGAGGTGAACTCTTATTAACTAATATAAGGGCCTAAATATATATGTATAATATAACTATTTACACATATTTAGAAAATTATAATATTAAGGACCCCTCACATCCCCAAATCTATTGCAGCAAAAGAGGGTCACTGAACTGTGCATATGCTAACCAAATAGAGAGGTGGACGTAAGTGAAGTAAGTGTGGGGGGGGGGGGGGGGGGTGGTACCTGATGCAACAAAATGGAAAAAGAAATGTGACAAAGAAAATGCTGAACAAAATTTTACAACCATTAGGAGGCTCGACATCATGTTACATTTGAAAATAAATACATGTATTTGGAAAAAAAACATGCTAGATATGTTGCATACTGTTGATCCCACATAATGGAGTATAGGCTTAGTTCGTTCAGATTTGAGGTTATCTCTTAAATAAAACTATCTGCTTCCAAGAATGCTTTGATTTTGCATATAGCTTAATGCTTTCTAAACAGCAGTAAGCCTAATTTTCAAGTCAAAAACAAAACAAATCTGATATCAAAACCTACCTCAGATCATCAGTGGCTCCTGAAAGGCTTTTAGCTAAATTCTCAGCTTTTTTCAGCAAACCACTATCACGAAGTACAGCCAGGAGGAAAGGTTCATCTATGGCTTCAATCTGATAAATCAGTACGCCAGAAATAACTTTGCACGAGAATAACTCCATGTTATGAGACCACATTGAATGGATTTATTTATTCAAGAAAGGATCCCTGAGTAATATGTCAAGTCATAGATATCATGATTTTTACAAGCCCCTTTAGATTTTATGCTATAATTTGGTTTTGCTGGCTGTGCTATGGAATGATGCATGGTACTCCACCAGCATAAACCACCCTGAAAGGCAAGCAGCAGAATCATGTTTTGATATGCAAGAAATAAAATGTATTCTCATTTGATATGCAAACATAAGAACCAGCCCTTAAAACCTGCTATAAGAGGTAAGGCTACCAATATCACTCTTTTAATTTGATAACAATATCTTTGAACTTTTCGAAAAGATACCAAGGCAAAACTAATCTTGGATAGAGACTTAAAGATGTTATGAAGAAAAAGAACAGAGGAATCAATTGAAGAAGAAAATATCAGTTTAGGGTAACTGCATAAGATGCTGTTTGAGTTAAATATACAAAAGACAGCTCATTAAGAAAAGTAACTTCATAAAATTTCAAACTCTCTCATATTGATTAATCATACCCTCATTCTGTAGTGAACAGATAAATACAAACAACAAAAACAAAACTGACATGCAAGCGAAGATGTTGATTAACAACAACAGATTTTAGTTTGGAGCACAAGAGTGATCACCATGACACAGAAGTACCAATAGCCGTGTATTTTCACCATGAATGATGAGTTATAGATGAGAAAAAACCCACACCCACCATAAGTAAAGTTTTCTATATTTATAAAAACATATATGTACCACAAATACACTATTGGGCATCTGAAAGAGATTTACCCTTTGTAGCATAACAAATGAGGATTGACTGAATACTATCCAAATTTGCAGGAGATGGACCACTAAATATGATGGAGGATAATGTGAAACCATAACCGTGAAGATCTTATCCATGCAGCTAAACAATTTATTCATGAGAAAACTAGAGTGAAGTAACCACAAAACAAAGTAACTATACCATTTTAAAAAGAGGTGGCATCTCTTTGAGATCATTGGCAATTCGCTCAGCCAATGAAGAGGTAAATATTTGAACTAATTGATCCAGAGTCACTCCTCCTCCTCCTCCTCCGTGCACCTTTATCTTTTGTCTGTCGCATACGATTAGACCTTGTGAGTAACAATCTGCATGAAAAGGTCCAACAGAAGGCACTGGAATGGGGTCCTGTGGTGTGATATCAATGAGAGTTTCAATGGGAAGGCCAGACTGATCGACTTGAATCAACGTGGTATTGTAACCTTATCATCTTCAATCTGGAAGACCAAAAAATGAAGACGAATAATGATATGGTGAGCATGCATGGAAACCAACGAAACAAGTATGAAGTTCTCACCTGCCTCAATATTCGTGAGTGAGGGATTCACACTAACCACTTTCCCAATCTAACCCTTACAGGCGTTCCGATGGAGATGTCAGAAGCCGGAGGATCAAACTCCAAAATGGCTGAATACTTTCTAAAATTTGAGCTCAATTGAAACCACCTAAGCAAAGAGAAGCTAAATGGCAACAGTAACGCCCCAGAAAGAAAGAAGCAAGTGTCCTACTCTGTTTTTCCTCAAAGTTTGCTTCCAAATCAACCGCAAGCTTCCTGGTCCGAGTAGTCAGTCGTACATGGCAAGAATCTGAATCCACCATTCCACGGAGTAGGAAGCAATTGGGGGTTCGTTGAAACAAAGAGCAGTACTGAATTCCGGCCTCTCATATCCTTTACCGTCAACATCGGAAAACTATCCATAATAATGCAGTAATCATTGAACAACATCACAAACCTTAGTTGTTCTTGTTCTAGAAAAAGAATATGATTTCTTCAGCCCACACTACACAAGACAAACCCAAAATTGTTTGAAAGAAAAACCCCTATCTTTTGTGGAAAGCCCAATCAATTTTAAGTATTATCTTACTTTTGGACTGGGCCGTAGTTCATAGATACAAAAATAATACCCACCTTGTTGGGCGTAATTGGATACTCATTTTTCACATAATCAATCTCAACACTATATTACTATTCTGCTCTTTCTTTTTCTTTTTCTTTTTCTTTTTCAAGTGATCAATTATGACGTCCAACTCAATTTCTCCATCCCCTATCCATCAATAAAAAAAAACACCTCCTCCATATAAAGAAACTCTCACACTCTCATTTTATCTATTGTTAAACAAACTAGAAAATGAATTAGTCTTTTCTATTTTTGTAATATTAGGTGAAGATGACCACGTACAAAAAATGTAATTTATAAATGCAGAAAGTCAACTTGCAAATTTGGAGGAAGGTAGAGAGGGTTGTAGCAAAGAGGCTTAAGAATAAAGAGAAGTGACTAGCACGCTAAGAAGTAAGTAGTGTGTATTAGTGAGCTTGACGTCATAGCATCCTTAGGGCCAAGACTTATAAGTCTTCTTCTTCCACATATATCCACATATATGTACTTACTTATTCCTCCACGCACTATTTGCAGCTGATCAGCTATGTCGATTAGAGTTGTGGTTGTGTTGCTGTTGTTGATGAGTGTGGAAGCAAGATTTGTGGTGGAGAAGAGCAGCATCAGCGTGGTGTCTCCTTATGATCTGAGGACGATCAAGCACGATGCTGCCATCGCCAACTTCGGAGTGCCCGACTATGGAGGATCCTTGGTCGGAACTCTGCAGTATCCACACGACAACCCCACCGCCTGCTCCAACTCTTTCAGGCCCTTCAAGTCCAACTCCCCTGCTCGCCCCACCATTCTTCTTCTTGACCGCGGGGACTGCTACTTTGCACTCAAGGTCTGGAACGCCCAGCAGGCCGGTGCATCCGCTGTTCTCGTGGCCGACACCCTTGATGAGCCCCTCCTCACCATGGACTCCCCGGAAGAGAGCTCCGACGTTGACAGGATCGGCATCCCCTCCGCCCTCATCCGTCACTCATTCGGTGAGACGCTCAAGGATGCCCTCAAGAGAGGTGACGACGTGGTCCTCAGACTTGACTGGAGGGAGTCGATGCCCCATCCCGATCAGAGGGTCGAGTACGAGCTGTGGACCAACGGCAACGACGAATGTGGGGTCCGCTGCGACGAGCAGATGAACTTCATCAAGAGTTTCAAAGGGCACGCCCAGATTCTTGACAGGGGAGGCTATGCACTCTTCACCCCCCATTACATCACTTGGTACTGTCCCCAAGCTTTCATCCTCACCCAGCAGTGCAAGTCTCAGTGCATAAACCACGGCAGGTATTGTGCACCTGATCCTGAGCAGGACTTCTCCCAGGGTTACCAAGGAAAAGATGTGGTGTTTGAGAACTTGAGGCAGCTCTGCGTCCACCGCGTCGCCAACCAGACCAACCGATCCTGGGTTTGGTGGGACTACGTCTCTGACTTCCACATTAGGTGTTCCATGAAGAAAATGAGATACAGTAAACAATGTGCTGAGGAAGTCATGAAATCACTCGGTACGTGAATTTTATTGAAAACACCATTCATCTCTCTCTCTCTCTCTCTCTCTCCCTCTCTCTCTCCAAGGCTTGGAATGCTTATGAGTTCCATTCATCAGGTCTCCCAATCCACAAGATAAACGAATGCATAGGCGATCCTGAAGCTGATACTGAAAATGAAGTCCTCAAAATTGAGCAAGATCTTCAGGTTTTCTTTTCTTTTTTCTTTCAAGTCTTTCTTTAACTACAATCTATGTTTTGGAAATTATTAAGATGCATGGTGAATTTCAGGTTGGTCATGGATCGCGTGGTGATGTTACCATCTTACCAACTATGGTGATAAATAATGTTCAATACCGAGGTTAGTTAAGATTTCAAAATTATATGTATGTATGTATACACCTACCTAGCTACCTGAATTTGTTTTGTCTGCATATAAAGGAAAGTTGGAGAGGAGTGCAGTATTGAAGGCCATATGCGCTGGATTCAAGGAGACAACCGATCCTCCCATTTGCTTAAGCGGAGGTTTTCAATGTCTTTTATTATAACGTGATTGATGATTGGCTGATTGCCTAGTAGCTCATAACTAGATTAATGAATAAGCTCCATTGTTTTTGAGCAGATTTAGAGACAAATGAATGCCTTGAAAACAATGGGGGGTGTTGGCAGGATTCAAAATCAAACATAACAGCTTGCAAGGACACATATAGGGGAAGAGTTTGCGAGTGCCCCTTAGTGAGCGGTGTTCAGTATCAAGGAGATGGATACACATCATGTGAAGGTGCATTTCATTCACAATCCCTTTAAATCTGTTTACAGTCTCCGTTGTACCTGCCTCTAACCGCCCTTCAACCGCAGCTGTTGGACCAGGAAGGTGTTCGGTTAACAATGGAGGGTGTTGGTCCGAAACCAGAAACGGACTAAAGTTCTCTGCCTGCACAGTTGAGTGTCAAATTCCCTTTTTGTTTTTTGTTCATTCATCTCTTTTACCTCTTTCAAAAATGTGTTGAACAGGACTCTGATCTATCGGGGTGCCATTGTCCGCGTGGTTTCCGAGGAGATGGTCATAAATGTGAGGATGTGGATGAATGCAAGGAAGGGATAGGGTGCCAATGCGATGGATGCAAGTGTAAGAACACATGGGGTGGATTTGAATGCAGGTGTAGTGGAGATCAACTCTACATAATGGAGCATGACACCTGTATTGGTAAGAGCTATAACTGTCCTAGGTTGAGTTCCATGATTTCACACATTGAACTGAAATGGTTGCAGAAAGGAAGAGCTCAAAGCTCGGGGGACTCCTCACGTTGGTGGTGCTGGCCGTGGTGTTGGGTGCTGGAATTGCTGGCTACATATTCTATAAATACAGGCTAAGGGCAAGTCCCCAGAAACATAACACTTTTTTTTTTTTTTTGTTGGTTAACAAATGATGACATATCTGTTTATATGCAGTCTTACATGGACTCGGAGATAATGGCAATCATGTCACAATACATGCCACTGGATAGCCAGCAGCAGAATCAGCAGGTTGAAGCAGATCCTTTAACACATCCTTCTTCAGTCTAACACATATTCCATAGATTAGAGGTTGACCTTCTTCTACTGCCATTGTATATGTATATATATAACCTTTTTGAGGTGATCACATATGTTAATAAGGAACCACATGCTTTCTATACCAGCTACCCTCAATATTAAATTTAAAAAATGTTAATAACACAACAAGACTTTCTGAGGCAAAATTTCCAATGTGAGTGCAACTAGTGTACAGATCAAAATTTTACTTGCTCTGTCTGTCTGGAAGATTCTATTCTGCAATTCTTTCAAACTTGACATTTCCTTCATCCAACACTGTCAAGTGTTTTCTTTTTTTGGATAACTTAGCAGAGGAGTCCGTGAACTGAGCGGCAGTTCTGGCCCGTAATTCCTCTAGGCTCTCACCCTCTTTTGCTCTCTCCAGAACCTGCAAACCAAACACGGTTACTCTCTACCAATAAATTACTTTACATTTCAGTCTCAAGCTGGAGTAGCCCGACATACCAAGTGACGACCATAGAGATGGGTGTTTGAAAGAGATTCCAGGGCATTCCGAGCTTCTTGCTTTGTCACATACTCTACAAATGCGAAACCTCTATGGTTCCCAAACCTCATGGGCAACCTTAAACTCTTTATCTGCAAGATACAATATCAAAATCAAGTTACTCAACTTATCACTTCCTACGACTTCAGGTCAAAAATGAAACTTGAAAGATATACATGATATTTTGTAATTCAAGCTTATAAGTAATAAACCATGGCCTCCGAAGTTACATTCCTCCACAATCATTTTTTGTTGTTAAATATGAGCTTTCGGTTGGAAGCTCGGAACATCCTTGTAGAATAAACATACTCCCATTCACACCAACATACCTGACCAAATGGATTAAATAGTTGTCTAAGATCCTTTTCTGTCGCCTCGAAAGCTACATTCCTCACAATCAATTTTGTTGAACTTGTGTCGTTTTCAGTTTTTTTAGGCATAACTTCATCCTTTTTAGAATGGCAAAGCTGCAATATGAGAGCATGTCCATCCAGAACAGTTCCCTGGAGAAAACATCGAAAAGGTAAGACAAAAGTTTGGGAGTACAAACAATGGACAACATCAATAGTTAACAGACACAAAATAATACCTGCAAGTCCTTGCAAACCTTCATTGCTGTATCTACACAATCAAACTCTATGAAACCAAATCCCATTGAAACACTCTTCCCATTCTTTATATGCTTCTTCACCTGCGATAAGAGTAAGATACGTGAAAACATGAAAGAAAGCAGATGGAGAATGTTGCATGGTGTAAAGGATGGAAAGACAAGAAAATACCCTGACACTTCGTATCTTTCCTGACTTCATGTGTTCCTCGAAATGCTTTTTGACACTTCCATCAGATGTTTTGAAGTTCAGATTCTTAACATATAATGACCGTGACTGTGGCACAGAACACATGACAAAAATCAATTCCTGATCTACATCATCTAAAAGAATGTAAAACCCTCGAAATGAAGCATAGACCAACTACTCATGCAACAATTTGCAACTGCAACAGATGGAATCATGCACATTGAGAATACATAAGTTTTACTAAAAAACCTCAATTCTATCAGGGTCAACTTCTGCTTCTGTTGGATCTTCAACTTGTTGCTTTAACAGAGCTCTCTTGACATCAAGTTCACCCACAATTTTATCATCATCAACAGTTGACGATTGACAGAGAATATTACCTGGTGCCCATTCCAAATACAGCGGCCCATCCCTGTAACGACAGAACTAATAGATCAGCTTCACAAACCAAAACTAAATTGGACTGAAACCCATAATCATTAAAAATTTAACTTGCAGTTATTATGCAAAAAAAAGACTTGTTAAGATAAAGTAAAGTGGTGTCCACCTGTAAAATCCAAGTATTCAATCCACAATAAATTAACAGTCAACGGCGATGTCCCTGAACATATGTCGCACCCCATATACTCTCACCAGAATCATCACTCAAACACACTCTCAAATGTCATAAATAACATACCCTTATTTTCTGAAATTTAAAACAACTTTTACAGGTACTGCACCTAGTTCAGCCATTGCACAAGGACAGCAAGAGAGCATTCAATATATATATATATATATATATATATATGTATATATGTATATATGTTTTTTTTTTGGGTGGGGGGGGGGGGTTGACTATAACTTAAATATTGGATACACTTATAGCATGTGACAAAAATACATCTAAGTAAACTATATAATGTATTAATGTCAACTAATGGTGGTTTTACAAACTTGAACAAAACGATTATAACTTTCAACACAGTATATTAGGTTATGTTTGTTCTGAAATTAGGTAACTTTGACAAATCTGGATTTGGGGTTTTTAGAAGGATTTTGTGAGTATGGATTTTGAAAATTTGTGTGTTCGTTTTGGGATTCTGTAGGTAAGATTGTAGTAAACATATCATTTTCACCTTGAGAATTGTAGAAAAAATAGATATTTTATGTTGGGAGTCATAGAAAAAGTAGATGTTTTTATTGGAAATTGTAGAAAAAGTAGAATTATAAGATTTTGCAAATTCTTGTCCAAACAAGGACTGGACTGAGGCCATCCATAAATCGGATTGACCAAGTCCAACCCAAACACCACTTATACCTTGAACAAAGAGCTAATTTTGACTGAAAATTTAAATTAACTTACTTGTACCGCTTGTATGCTAAACCTTTGAAAGCTGCACGAGCTTCAGCAGGTTCCAAAAAGATAACCTGAGTATCAAAAATTTAAAGAAAATGTAACAATCACAGGATCATAGGGGTGTGTGTGTGTGTGTGTATTTGAGTGACAACAAGTGCTCTTTTCATTGCATTATGCATTATGCATCGTTGTAGGCAAAATGCATCCTCAAGTCCCTAAAATATGAAATTTTGTTCAGAGAGGTCCGTGAGCAATAACTGTATTCTAAAGAGATCCTAAACTATAAAGTATCGTTTCAAAAGGTCCCTAAACTATAAATTTGTTTTGAAGAGTTTTGACCAAAAATAATATCTTTGGCTTTCCATATGAATTCATAGTTATGGCACCTTTGAAAACACAACATGATAGTTTAGGTACTTCTTAGAACAAATTTTATAATTCAGGGACCTTTTAAAACAATATATGATAGATTAGGGACTCGCAAATTCATACTTCAAGGACCTTTTTGAAGTAAACTTGATAGTTCAGGGACCTGATGATGCATAATGCCGACATGTATTTTACCATTATGTAGGCATTCCTATCCGCATTTAAAAAAAAAAAAAAGAGGAATACATAAGAGAATTATCAATATTACATTATACAAACTGTGCAAAACTAAATGCACTAGTCTTAGTCACTTACTTGACAGCATTAGACCAATTTTGAGCTCCAGATATTTATCTAACATGATTAATAGTATAAAAAAACTGATGAACAGACCCATGGGGATCTGTTATGTGTCTTAAATATGTAAAAACAAAAAAGAGCATCTTTAACAGAGGAAAATCACCAACATAACCCTTGATTGACGTATGGAAGAGTGGCATATATCAAATCCAATTTTTTATGATCTGGTCCATCTGTCAGACAACAGATACAGATTAAAAAGAAAGAAAGAAGACCATACCAAAGCCAAGGTTTTAGTAGGAGGCAAAATGATTTTGTCCAAGCTGCCAAATTTGCCAAACATGTTTGATAATTCACTTTCAGATGAACCGTATGGTAAATTCTTCACTATTATAACATGGTTGCTCCTCTTCAGACCATCATTTTTACCAGTGGCAAACTCCTCTAACAAGGAAACATTAACCCCAGCATTTGAGAGAGCCTTTTTAGTCTCAGCAATAACTTGAGTCTCCCCCAACGCAATTCTCACAGCAAGATCATCAGATTCTCTATCAAGGAGTTCACCTTTACTGACTCCAAATTTTCGAGCAATATTCTCCACAACCTTGCATATGAAGAATCAGGAAATTGATCAGATAATATATATAATTCTAAGAAAGTAAAAAGTAATTTACAAACAGAGATAGTCATATCACTAGTCAAGGTGAAGAAAAGAACATTATTAACAAGCTGCCACATCCCAATACTTTTGACCTCAAACCTATGGAATGAACTTCATGGTCAAGTAAACCCAATCCCATCAGATAACTATTACTAAGGTTATCCAGTGCCCAATCCCATCGGTTACTATAACTAAAGTTATCCAGTGAAAGAAGATAAATAAAGGGGAGTATGCTCACACTTTTGGAATGTTCTCACAAAGTTATTTTATGAAGGAAAGTTAGGGGAGAACAATTTCATGGTTCACCTGCTTTCTTAGTAGAGTTTTTGCCTTATTTTCAAAAAATAATGAGCTCAGTGATAAGTTTTAAGGTCTCATAGGGAGGCAATTAATCACAGATATCAAGCCTCATATTTAACTTTTATAACTTACAGTATCAGGGCGCATGAATAAACTATTCCATGCCCGTGTGTTTCCAGCTGCTTCTGACTCCTTCTTTTCTGCATTTCTCTGTAGCTTAAATGATTTTGAAGATGGTTTTCCAAAACTATCGTCCCTGTAGAATGAGATTGAGAATAAACGCAAACTTTGTCATGCCAAGAAACCACCAAAAGTTAATATTGTGCAGTGAAACTTGAGAATCTACTATCTAGACATACTCTTGAATGAGGGAGATTTTTTGTTTAGCAGGCATGACATGCAACAACCTTCCCTGAAAAATTGAACTGTCCATCTCTTCTAATGCCCTGGAAAAAACAAAAAACATATAATAAGCATAAGCAACATATTAACACACTAACCGTTGAGGTTTAAAGATAAAACCAGAAACCTTAATCTCATTATCTAACCTAAAATACTACTGAAAATTCTGATCTCAGGTAAAATTGTTACTGGAGACAACATAACGTAAGAAAGCGACTAGTGACTCGAAAAGTAGAAACTATGCAAAGTTTTTTAAAACCAAAATCTAGGTGATCAAACATTCAAACTACAATTTTATACTCAGTAAATAAACGGTGATTACATCACAAAAGGTGAAATTGAATTATCCAAACAATATGTATAAAGATATTCAAAATGGAGACAGTTCTGCCCCTAGGCTAATACAATAGGATTGTATCAATTTTACATTTAAAAAGATTCACATTGGAACTTGAACTCTTCAAACCATAACACATTTGCCTAATTAACAGATTCAATGCCCAAGATTCTACAGTACAGTAAGCTGCATTTAGAAGCCAATTGCACATGCTCACAAAATAATACCTAGCAGCAGATTCTGGTATAGCATAAAGGACATAAGCAAATCCCTTGGAGCGTCTTGTTTCTTTGTCAATGACAATATGGACCTGCGATATAGTACCATATTTGCTGAAGTGTTCTTCTAGTTCTTCTTCGCTGTGTAGATCAGTGAGTGTCAGTGAAATGAAAGGTGAAATGAAAATGACACAACCTAAATAAAGGATGAAACAAAAGTACATGCATGAAGTTAAGACCACATTATATATATTTAACACAGTATAACTCTCCAAACAAATATTTTTGGGAGTCGTAATTAGAACTATAATTCTAAAATATTAGTATTGATTATTTATTTTTTGAAAAATGAATAATCCATTAATTTAAGAAAATTTCTGTGCTTTATTCATGACTAGTATTTCACCCGCACGATGCGCGATTTATTATTTATTTTGATTGTTATATTAAAAAGTTATTTATAAATCATTTATTATTCTAAATTTTGTATAATATAGAATTATAATTTTCATCTCTTTTATTGATTTTTAAAGTTATATTTTATTATTAAAAAAATTATTGAGTAATGTAGAGTTTTAATTGAAGAAAGTAGAATTTGGTTGACCACTATCTCGAGTGTGTTATTCGAACTTTCTTATGCATTCGTTTTATTGTGACATGTCATTCTACATTATATTTGACAATATTAAAATGTTGGAATACAAATTTTGTAAATAATCTAAACAACGAAATTGAAAGCTTATATTCTATTTCTCTTTTGAATAAAAATATATTTATGGTCGTTGGCTTGATAGATATTTTGATTAGTATCATTTAATAAGTTTTGAAATCTTTATTTATGTACAAAATTTCTCATAATTACAAAAAATATATTATAATTTCTTTTAACTTTAAAATTGATAATATGAATAATTATAAATATTAAGTAATTTTAGTAACAAAAAAGGAAAAAGATAGTGAATTAACAACTTGAAAGCTTACATTTTACGTATTTGTTTTTATTTTTCGTTGAACTTTTTTCACGGCTTGATAGATAATTTAATAAACTAATGATTTTTAGAATTAAATAAATGTGACCAAGTAACAATATAAGTCTTGAAATATTTATTCATATACAATTACATTTCTTATAATTACAAAAAATATTTTAAAATTTGTTTAACTTTAAAATTGATAATAAGAATAATTATAAGCATTAAGTAATTAAAGTTAGTAAAAACAATTAAATTTAGAAAAATTGAAAATTTACATCTATTTGTTTCTATCTTTTGTTGAATTTTTTTTATTGGATCTTAAGCTAATGATTCTCGGAGTTGGTCAAAATTGTTCAATCAACAATATAAATTTTGTGATCAACTTTGAAATATTTACTTGCACACAACATTTTTGCAAAATTATAAAAAAATATCCTAAAATCTATTTAACTTTAAATTTGAAAATGAGAATAATTTTAGACATTAAATAATAATAGTTAATACACAAAAATTAAATTATTGCTCACTATTGTACAACGATAATCAACAACACCAACAAATAATAATACATAATAGTAGTAGTAATAATGATGATGATGATGATGATGATAATTCTAAGTATAAATAGTAAAATATACCATATTGAAAAGAATGCTAAATGATATGATTAATTTTATTGAAAAACTATTATTTATATAAATATTTTATTGCTCATTGAAGTGACATTTTTAGGAGGGAAAATGATATTCTTGTAAATTCTTCCAAAGGTCTTCTTTTTATATATATATAGATAGATACAATAGCAAGTGATGAAACTTAACAAGATGTTACAGAGGTTTACTGTAATTTTTGATGTTATTGTTTATAAATAACTTTTCTTAAGGTTTCTATACTTCTCTACGTATTACAGGCTATTATCTAAGAAATTCACCAAAAATAAAAACAAGAAGCAAGATCGACAAAATACATGGAAAAAAAACTGATGGCTTTAACAAGTGTTATTCTCAACTGGCTTCAAGTCTTGCTATAACTTTAGATTTCCTTCAGGTCACACTACATTTGGAAAGTTTACTATCTTACACAGAGAGTTTATTGATTTGGTACATAGCTTTATAAGGGATCAGATAAGTCATTTATCGAGGTTTAACTTCATAAACATGCAGCGATTTGGGGGTGTATATATATATATATATATATATATATATATAGAGAGAGAGAGAGAGAGAGAGAGAGATGGAACATACGTGGCGGTGTAGGGAAGATTGCGGATGAAGAGACGTCCAGATTCCAGGACTTCATCATCCTTGTTTTTCGGAATTGATGATAGGTCAGATGAGCCATTAATTTCACCTTCTTTAGAAAGGTCATCTTCAGCCTCCCCTTCAGAAACATCGAGTGTATTGTCAACAGGACCATGGTTACTCTTGTTCTGTGAAACACTGATGTCAATGTTATTATCACCATCTCTTTGATCAGTGCCATCAATACTACTCTCATCCTCACTACTTTCTGAATCTGACCATTTCTTTTTAATTCTGCTCTTAAAGTAATCTAGGTCAGATACAACTTCATTATGAACCAAAATATTTGGTTTATCTGCCTTTAGATCTTCAGAGATTTCCTCAAAATCTCCATCTAATGTCTCATTTTGTCCGTTTTCCATCTGAAATTTGCTATCTTGCACCGCATTACTTTTCTCAAGAGAGACTGCAGCAACTGTATCATTTGCCCACAGTTTTGACTTGCTACGATGTTGCATGACCTGAAGAAAATCTTGAAGTTGGGGGTCATCATTCTCATCATCCTTTTTACTCTTCTTACTATTTCCTTCATGGTTAGAAGTGGCAACTCTCTTCTCTTCTTCTGAAGAATTCTCCTTTTTCAATGAGTGCCGACTCCAAGGGCGTGGAATATTGGGATCTCCAACCTTCCGAGCAATCTGGCTATGAACATACAAAGGTTACTCCATGTCACTCTATTAAGGGGGAAACTCAAGTTTTCAGCCCCTTCTTGTAGCTTATTGAAAGATAAATACTCGAGCATTCTTAGTAATATTTACTATCAATTCCAGATGTTGGTAAGATCTCATTCCGCAACTTATAACCTCCAACATCTAATTCATATTGATATTAGTGCATTACATAATGCCCCTTTCAGTTTTACACAGACAGCAGCCCAGTTATTTAACATTTGTTAGGACAAGAACGGGGATGAGATATCAAAGTAAGACAGACCTCACAAGTAATTCTGCAGGTATCCATGAAAGACTTGTTGAAGTAGTTGATGGCTGCCTCAGCTTCATGCTCCGTCCTAAATCCCACGAACCCAAATTGCCTGCTCTTCCCATCCCTGAACCAATTTACCATCACAGTTACTTCAAATAAAAATTAGACGATTACATGACAATATTAATATTCGAAGGGGGAGCTGATTACTTGGTGCGCATGAGCTTGGCATCGGTAACTTCCCCTTTCCGGGAGAAGAACTCTCTTAGATTTTCCTCTGCTACATACTTGGGCAAGTTCTTTACACAAATTCGTGACCTTACAATAAAAAATATAGTACCATTAAAACAACACAGGTTATGGATGATGAATTGGATTCAATTGAGAGGGCAGAAGTAATTACATGGCGTCCGAAAATTATGTTCTTGGTATAGTATGAATAATCCCCGAGTAGAACTCCAAACGAGATAGCCCACAGTGAATACGGAGTCAGTTTTCTTACCAAAAACGAGAAAAGCTAGGGAGAACGAAACAATGGCGGCGGAATGGAACGTAAGGTCTTAGCCAGTTAATGTCGGCCGGAGAAATGGAGGAGACTGCGGTGGACGGTGGAGCGTTGTGATTTTTTTAAAATTAGGTTTCGAGGGTTTTATTTCTTCGTTTTTCTATTTTCTCTTTTGATTTTTTGTTTTCGTTTTTACTCTGGGCTCTATTCATTTCAACCTACTTGGGCTTATATCAACTCCTAGGCCCATGTTTAAATAAGTTGTCATTTCTTTAAGAGAAACACTTTATGTGTACTGTAAGAACTAGCAGTACACCCGCGCGATACACGATTTATTATTTATTATTTATTATTATAAATATAATTATTAATAATATAATAAATTTATTATATTAAAATATTATTCATGAGATCTTATTATTTTGAGATTTGTAAAAAATCTGTATTTTTTTTAATGACGACGACGACAACAACAAAAACAATAATAATAATAGTTTTGTGTTTGTGTATTTTAATTATAAGTGATTAATTAAATTTTTTAATATATACGTTATATTCATATTTTTGTTCCTTTATATCTTATAATTATATTTAATAATTTGTAAATAATTATCTACATTTTTTTTAAATGGATTTATTTTCAAACACTGTATTTATTCAAAAACTTAGTTTACATTTCAAAAATTTAGGTTTCAAATTCATTTTACATTTAAAACAACATATTTTTTTTAGAATCTTGAAACCATTTTAAAATATTTTAACTTACACAATTAGTATTGCATATATGTTTGAATTTATTTTTAAATATTATTTGTTGATTTTTTTAGATTAACCTCACAACATTATTAGATTATTATTAGTTTTACTTTCAAATTTAATTATTATTTTTAATAATTTTATAATAACTTTGAAACTTTTATACATTTTACAGTCCTTCGTAAAATGAAATTTAACTTTTAAACCTATTTTTCACATTTATATATTAAAATTATAGAATAATTTTCAAATTTTTGATAATGTTTAAATTTCATTATTTTCAGATTTTTTAATTATATCATTAAGACATAATCATACCATCCAAAATAATTTTCTATATTTCATTTTACCCCTATATTAAATTAAAAGACAACTTTATATTTAAAATATATATGAAGCTTGTTCTATAAGATTCTCAAAAGTTTTTTAGCTTTTTTCGACTTTTTTTCTATTGGTCAATGGCAAATCAGTAATTATGTTTAATTTTGCAATTGAATGACAAATTAATAAATATGTCAAACTTTTCATGTTTTAAATATAGTATACATACAAATATCTTTTTTACAATTTTGTAAAAAATTTAGGAATCTTCATTAAAGTAGAGAGCAGGGATGGTAATGAGACAGGGAATCCCTGTTCCGAGGATCCATTTGGGATGTGGCGCGGGATCCATCTTTGTTTCTCGTAGTAATTAATACATTATATAGATATATGTGTATATAATAGATATATTTAATATTTTAAATTGTGTAATTAATATTATATAAAAAATATTTATAGATAAATGATGAAAATTCATTAGAATATACGTAATTGAGTTTTTGTCTTTATGTCATAATTCGATCGGCTAATTTAGTTATACAAATGGTTCTCATCATTTAATTCGATTACAAATTTACAAGTCTTATTTTTTCTAATGATATCTTATTAGTTATGTTTGTTTTAATGTAATTTTATGAAATTCTTCAAATATTTATTACGCTAAAAGTTTTTAAAAAAAATCTAAGATTTTTGCGGGTGACGAGGATCTCTCCAAGAAGGGAATGGCACACTAGCAAGGATGTGGACACGGACGGATTGTCTCAAATTCCAAGATATCTTATTTTGTTGAATACTATGCATCTATGACTTGTTTAGTATCCGTCTCAAAATAATATATTAAGAATTCAAGAGTTTCATCCAAAAAAGTGTTTTAAGAATACCAAAGTATCTACTTCCGAAATGCGCCAACAATATTCTCTAACCAAAGTCTTACATGACAGGAAGTATCCTTCATGATCTCTAAGAATTATGTCAATATGAATCATATTTTTGACATGTGAAATTATAACATCAACATTGCATTTTACATAACTAGCAACATGTCTTAGACATCCAATTGATTTATTTGAGTTTTGTCGGATAGAATTTGCTATATGCTTGAAAATATTGCATCTTACATAACTAGCAACATGGCTTAGACATCCAATCGAATTATTTGTTTTGTTGGATGGAATTTGTTATATGCTTGAACATGAAGCTGCCAACCACTCATATAACATGTAGCATTGCAGGGAAGAATGAAGAATATTGAATGCATTTGAAGAAGCTCCTTTTCAAATTTGATCATTCCTTTGTGTTCAAATCCTCAACAAAATTTTGTTGACAAGTTATTGTTGAATGATTGTTCAAGAAGTTTGAAACATAATTTTCCAAAAGTTTAAGCATCACAACAGTCCCGAATAGCATGAGTT
The DNA here is from genome assembly GCA_005771605.1 of Scutellaria baicalensis. Taxonomy (NCBI): domain Eukaryota; kingdom Viridiplantae; phylum Streptophyta; class Magnoliopsida; order Lamiales; family Lamiaceae; genus Scutellaria; species Scutellaria baicalensis. The sequence goes on along the minus strand of CM016723.1, from coordinate 9,160,891 downwards.
TTTGGGAATCTCTCTCTAAGGCAGCAAGGTATGAAGGTGAAGTTGATGATGAGTAGATTACAAGATTCGTGGTCTGAGATTTATACATACAAACAGGGGTGGTGTAGTTTGAATGAAATAATGGAACGATGGAAAGATCACCAATAATCTGCACAGGAGCAAGCACCATCCTTGAAATGATGGAATCGCCTAACGTCCCTCACAACAATCTCCCTATCAACAATTTTGGAGATGAATTTGGTGGCGGAATGGCAATCGTTGCAAACTCTAAGATTCTTAGCCACCCGGATAGTCGTCCCAGGAGGGGTGTTAAGGAGACCAAATGCAATCGCCAATCGCTCACTGTGTCCACACAGCAGGTTCTCCTTTTCCTGCTCATCAACATTGTGAAGAACACAGGATGTATCTGCCACATAACCCTCCTCCTTCATTCTGCCCAATAATTCATTCAGAAACTCGTATAGTTGCTCCCTTTGAGGGTGAGCCGTATCTCCAGCCAAGAACCTGTGAACCTCATCATCAAACTCGATCCAACTGCATCCTGCTTCTTTCCTTACCCCCATTGCCTTCATCTTTCTTCGAACCCCATTAGCTTTTTCCCAGAGCCCAGCTGAAGAATAGATATTGGAAAGTAAAACATAATGGCTGGCAACATTGGGCTCCAACTCAAACAGATTAAAGGCTGATATTTCCCCTAGCTCCACATTTTGGTGGATCCTGCAACCACCCAGCAGACTGCTCCATGCCCCTACCTTGTCAAGCCCAACGGGCATGGAATTCACAATATCATGTGCTTCATCCAGCCGACCTGCTCGACCAAGCAAGTCAACAACACAAGCATAATGATCAGCATTAGGTTCAACCCCATAATCCACTTTCATTCTCTGGAACAACTGTTTGCCTTCATCAATCATCCCTGAATGACTGCATGCCGCAAAAACTGAGATAAATGTAACCTCATTAGGCTTCACTTCAGCCACCATTTTCCTAAAAAGTGTTAATGCCTCCTCTCCCTCTCCATGCATCCCATAAGCCATGATCAGAGCATTCCATGTTATTACATTTCTATGGGGCATCCTCTCAAAAACTCTTCGAGCCATATTTAAGCAACCACATTTGGCATACATATCAACCAACGCACTTCCAACTGCAACATCTGATTCCAGACCATTCCTAAGGGCATAAGCGTGAATCTCCTTTCCTTTTGCTAGAGCTGCTAGGGCAGCACAACCAGGGAGGATGGTCATGAGTGTTACTGAATTAGGCTTAAACGAGAGCTTGATGTTCTTGTCGAAGTCATCATTTTCTCCGCCCTTCCTTTCAGCTATTTGCATTTCGTGTAACAAAATCAAAGCATCTTCATGGTAGCCACAAACCACATAACCAGTTATCATCGTATTCCAAGACACCAGATCTTTACTTTCCATATTGTGGAATATATGTTTCGCGATATCTATCTTTCCTATCCTCGAGTACAAGTCCATCAATGCATTTTGTACATATCTATCCCTCCCCAGCCCCAACTTCAGTACATACCCGTGCATAATCTCTTTATCAGAAAATGCACTAGAGTGCACACAAGCTGGCAAAACGCTAGCCATTGTGGTTGAGTTAGGAAAAAGATCGGAGGCAATAATCAATTTCATGAATAACATCAACGCCTCCATATAGAATCCATTTTGCGTATAACCAGCAAGCATAGCATTCCATAATCCAAGTTTCCGATTCAGTGCACTGTCAAAAACTTTGCGCCCCTTCTCAACTTGTTTACAGTTGCAATACATGTCTACCAAAGCACTGGTCACAAAGGAGTTCCCCATAAAATCGTTGTTTCTGAGTACGTAAGCATGAATTTCTTTTCCAGATTCCAATAACTCCAGATGGGAACATGCCGGAAGCACACTCGAAATTGTGACCCCATCAGGTTTAAATCCTTCATTATTCATAAAACTGAAATACTCTAATGCGTCATAAAACCTATCATTCTGTGAAAATGCGCTAATAATAGTATTCCAAGAAACCATGTCTCGATGAGCAAACCAATCAAATATAATCTTAGCATCATGTATTCTCCCTAGTTTCGCATACATGGCCATCAAAGAATTGTCCGTAAACGTCTTTCTGTCACCAAATCTCAGACTATACCCATGCACTTGTTTTCCAAGCCTTAAACCGTCACGCCTATTCAGGTTGCTGCACGCAAGAACTACACTAACCAAAGTAAACGAACTCGGCTCAATCCCCTCCAATCCCATTAAACGAAAAGCCTCTAAAGCTAACTCCCATTTTTCATATTTACATAGAGCATTTATAAATGAGTTCCAAGATACTTGGTCCCTTTGAGGAATTCTGTCGAACACCTTGAAGACTTGGCCTACATCAGTCCCACACTGAGCATACATATGCAAAATTGTATTGCAAACAGTCGAGTGAGAATCATAACCGAGTTTAACAACAGACCCGTGGATCTGCTGTCCCAAGTGCAAGTCTTGGAGGGCAGTGGCGGCCTTCAACACCGCCGGGAAAGCAAAATTATCCGGCGGAACTCCGGTGGCCTGCATCTGAATATAAGTAGTGATGGCTTCTCGGAAGGAGTTTGAGCGGGTTTCGGAGCGAAGTGATTCGACCCATGAGTACTTGGAGCGGGTCTCAGGTGTCTTGCCAATGAGTGGTCTATTATGGGTTTGCGGGGAATTAGAGAGAGAAAGTGCAGGAGGAGGAAGAGAGAGAGGGGAACATAGCACGCACATGTCCAGAAATTATCTTGAAATCAATAACCAGAGTGGAGCATTGTATACTAATAATAAAGTTTCAGTTTTGCCAAAGGAACACAAATTAAAATCTTTTAATTTTCACTTTAAAGAAAAGAAGAAATCTTTAATTTTATTCTACACTAGATATCATCGAGGGTAAAACTGTAATAGTGCTCTTCAGGGAAAAAGAAAAGGAGGGTAAAATTGTAATTTCCGTAAACTAGCGAGTATTATAAATAAAACCTCCTGCTAGGGTTTTGGGGCCACTCGAATATTTCCTCCGCTGTGAACGGCTCTCCGCTTCCGATCGAGGTTCGTATTCGTTGGTATCATTCTACATCGGTGGTGTCTTAAATGAATCCTTGTTAATATTAATCAATCAATAATCAAAATCAAAATCGAACTGTTTTCATTGTAATATGCTACGTGTTTGTATATATGGAGTTTTACATTTTGTTTATCTGCACAAAGTATTGATTATCTTCTAGTCTAATCACACAATTATATAGTGTTTATTAGATTTGGTTTACCTTGACCTTATGAATAGTATTGATTTTAACCAAATTAGAACAAGTCAAAGGAATGTGCTTGATTTCATGGGCATTGTGTTTTGGTGCAGAATGGAATCACAAATCAAGCATGCAGTGGTTGTGAAGATCGTGGGTAGGACGGGGTCGCGTGGGCAAGTCACTCAGGTGAGGGTGAAATTCCTCGACGATCAGAACCGTTACATCATGAGAAATGTCAAGGGACCCGTCAGGGAGGGCGACGTTCTCACCTTGCTCGAGAGTGAGAGAGAGGCTAGGAGGCTGCGCTGATACTCTCATCTCTTCTTCAATAATTACCTATGCGAGTTTTAATTGATACAAAGCATAATAGCCTTTTGGTGTAAGCTTTATGCGGATTCATTAGCCTTTGGAGATGTATAACTTGACCTATCCCAAGTTATTTAGGTTGCTTTGCTTCATATTGACTTTATTTTTATCATGTTGACCTTGCCACATTTCTTTGAAATGTTTATTTCAGCATCTTCACCCGTGCCTTGTTTTTTTTTTGGATAAATGTTCATTCTATGGGGTAAAAACGGTGTCTTCACGACAATGTTTAGGCGATTAGTCATGCTAATTTTTTTTATATTCAAGATGCATTGCATTGGAAGATTCAATTAGGTGCTCCTTTCAGGCAACATCAGCCGAATGGGAAATTGCATCTTGATTTGCAGACACCTAGGGCGACCAAAAGTCACTTGATCAAGCAAATAGTGTTGTAAAGTAGTCCGTTAAGGAGTGGTGGAAACAAACAACTAAAGTTCAGATGTTCAAAAAATTTCATCCTATATATCATCAGTTGTGAATAAAGAACCTAGCTTTAAGAATGATCTCATGTTAACAAGGACTATATCTGTTGCCTGCACAGCCCTCAATTTAGTTTCTCGACTTGGGGTTATAATGCCCCAATGAATCTAACCTATTTACTGCAAGTATTTGGGGTCGAGACTTGATTCTCCTTTTTTGTGCTTTGTTTGAGACCGTGAGAGGAACGATCAATTTCTATTTGACTGCAATAACAATGCTAGCCATTTTCTAATTTATTTTCTGCAGTTGTATACAGGGATGCTGAAATCTTGAGGTCTTTTATTTATTGACCATTTTTATTAGGCATCTTCATGATTATGTGTCCCTGTTAACCCCTGTTTTGTACGTATATTAGAGGCATATAATAAAAAAAAGGAGTCCGCTGTGGGTGTTTGTAAGTTGTGCTCTTCCTGCAATTGTTTGTCATGTGATGAACGTGGCAGGTAGCTATCCAACTTAATAAGCCTAATAGTTACAAAATGGGATGTTCATGTGTTGCTAACTCTTTATTGTGTACCACATATTATAATACCAGACAAAGACAAGTAGGTGGGGGTGTGTTGGGTTCCACCACAAGTAAATATCTCTTGTGAAATCTGGGGATTATTTGAGCAGGGAGGGGAGGCAGTGGGTTTAGAATGTTAATAGGGGTTAAAAATGGCAGATGCCACCACAGGAGGAGAAGTGGCTGTGGCTGTCTTGAACTCTATATTCGTCTACCCCATCAAGTCATGCCGTGGAATTTCCATCTCTCAAGCTCCTCTTACTTCTAATGGTACTCATTCCATGCATCTCACTGCTTTCACTTACTGGATTTAAGGATTTCAAATTAACTGTTTTTGTACTTTATTACGTAATAGGATTACGTTGGGATCGACTATGGTTAATTGTGAATTCGAAAGGCAGGATGTGTACTCAGAGAGTCGAACCAAAACTTGCTCTAATTGAAGTTGAGTTGCCACTTGAAGCATTTTCACCAGGCTGGCAACCAAACAAGAGCTCATTCCTTGGTGAATTTTACTTGTCTCTTTCCTTTATTTTCCCTTCTCTTTGAATTTCAGTGTAGAAACTTGCTGATCCTGTTGTTTAAACAAGAGCACTTTCAGCTACACCACACCCTTTTTTAGGCATAATTACTGATACTGCTTTTATTTGCTCGGTTCATTAATTCCTCTACCAGTGATAAGAGCCCCGGGTATGAATGTTCTGAAGATTCCAATGCTTGAACCTGCTGCAATTGCTGATGGTGTCTCTGTGTGGGAATGGTCTGGCTCTGCCTTTGATGAGGGAGACGAAGCAGCTAAGTGGTTCTCTCATTTTCTTGGCAAACCCAGTCGTCTTGTTCGTTTCAATGAAGGTATGTATGCCTGCAAACATTATTATGCTTAACCCCTTCACATGGGAAACTGGTCAACAATCCAACTTTTTCCCAGATAAAACAACTTTTCCTGGTTTTTGGTTTTTTATTTTATTGACTGCTTCATGATCAACAAACAAATGCTCGTCTTTCTGTTTCTCGACTGTTGAAGATGAATTGTAATGGGATTTAATTTCCTTTCAACCACATACATAACAAATGCTTGTTTTGTGAAATTCAGCTACGGAATGCAGGCCTGCAAACTCCGACTATGCCAGAAGCCATACCATCAATTTTTCCGATTGGTATCCCTTTCACCTGCTATCCCAAGTAAGTGAAACTAGAAATTGAATGTTAAAACTGACTATTGAAGGTTTGACTTCAATTAAAACTGATCCAGGATATGTCTTTGTAGGGATCATTGAATGCACTCAATAATCGTCTTTCAGAACCAATACCAGCAAACAGATTTAGGCCCAAGTAAGTATTAACTCACATCCTTAGCTATGACACAACACTCTCACCCAATATCAGAATACTAATGTGTATTTGCCATTCTTGACAGCTTCGTTGTGGATGGATGTGAGCCATTTTCAGAGGATTTGTGGAATGAGATAAAGATAAATGAGTTTACTTTCCGTGGGGGTGAACTGTGCTACCGCTGTAAGGTGAAATATCTTCACACCCCCGCCTTTGGCATTATTACAATCATGAACTTAGTTTTTGTGATGAGAACACTACTCTTGTCTGATGTCCTCAGATCCCCACAATTAATCAAGAAACTGCAGAAGCAGGATGTGAGCCAAATGAAGCTCTCACTCATTTCCGGTCTGACAAAGTACTTTATCCTAACAAAGAGAAACACCGAGGAAGGGTAGGGATTCAGACACAGATGCATGGTAGTATTACTGACCAGATTTGCTCTTGAAAGAATTAATGGAGATGTTGGTCGTTTTCTTTTTGTAGATTTACATGGGACAGATGCTGGTGTGCACAAATTACATGCCAGAAAGTGGCAAGGCAATTAGAGTGGGTGACCCTGTCTATCTCTGCAAGGCTGTCTCCTCCTATCAAGACTGCATCCTTTAAACTTGCACCTCATCTTATCATTACCGATGTCTTCTCTGTATCTCTCTGCATCTTCAATCTTAACGTTAATAAACATCTGATTGTGGCTTCATCGGTTCTTCATCAATTTAAAACTAGTTTTAGTACTCATATAAACTTGATTTGGGGTTTCAAACTAAAGAGAAGTATACTGTTTTAATGCTTACATTTAGTTTCCAGTCGATTTACGTTATCATTTTATTCGTAAATATTTCTATTTGATCGACAGTTTTCTTACAGAAAATATCTTTTAAGCTTTTGACTTCACAATATTAATTATTTTATAAAAATGTTAAATTGCTTCAAAGCATGCGACCTATTCATAATCAGACCGTAGAAAGCACTCAGCCATTGTTCTTGAAAAAAAAAAGGAGCTGTGTTTGATTATCGGACGAGGAATCACATACACATTCCAAGATTAAAAAGGTGTTCACTTATGCAATAACAGCAAAAAAGAAAGAAAAAAAAAAAATCCTTGTACGAGTACATTAATTTTCCCAACAAACTAGAGTAGACAGGCAAAATTTCTTTTTCCTTGAATATTGGGTTTATCTCGATATAACAAACAAAACAAAATAGTGTTGTATGAATGCAACTCCTCTCCTTCATCTAGACCTAACAATACTTGACAATGTAAAGTTGATACAGTAAGCAATTGCGATTTCTGAATACAATTATGTCGTGTGGGGAAGTAAACATTCGACAGGCTATGTTGCCTGCCGGAGCATCTGCTGAAGCTGAAATACTTGCTGCTGCTGATCTGGTGGCAGTGAACTTAGCTGCTCTGGTGTCAGACTCAGTACTTGCTGAAGCAACGTTGAATCCACATCAGGAGGAACTTGCATCTGTATACAATCAATACTCTGCATCAACACGGGTCATTTAAGATATGTTATCAAACAAACATGCCTTTTCCAGATCGTGAGGTCTCAATCTAGTCATAATAAATCCTATAAAATCATGTTTTCTTCTTCGCACAGATCCATCTGTACAATAACATTGTATCATTATTTTTGTTTCAAATTTGTTCAAGTTTTTCATTTATCATACTAAGACCTCCGAAAGTTTCTACAACTTCAATATTATGTTCTCGAAATAAAAACATGTAACAACAAACTAATAATTGGCTTATCATCGTTTCGCACGTGCCGCTCTTAAACCTCCAGAACAATTTTTCTCAACTACTTAGTTAATTAATCTACTTTTATTGTCAAATCTGAGATGATCCAAGTGAATTTATTCTAGAGTTACTCTCTTGTACATCAATTGCAATAATTTGAGATTCGTGTAACTGGACCGCGTGTGGACTGGGCTGGCCCGCCCAGCCCGCGCCTCTTTACATTTTTCACGTATTTTGGTCGTTACCTTCACGTTATGTTAGTGTTACCTTCGTGTTATATTAGGGTTACCTTCGCGTTATGTTAATATGACCCCATCTCCAGATTTCATACCCTTAATTTAAAATCACTGAACTAAAATAACACTAAGGTCACACTAATATAACATGAAGGTAACACTAACATAACATGAAAGTAACATTAACATAACGTGAAGGTAAAAAACAATGTCAATCATACATTCATGTTATGTTAGAGTGACCCTAACGTTATGTTAAGGTTACCTTCATGTTATGTTAGCGTTACACTAACATAACATGAGGGTATGACTACCTGAAGTGAATCTTGGTGGGTTTGAGCGCATCCACCAGACGCGTGGGGCGCGTGAAAACGCACGTCAGAGGTGCGTGGGGCGGGTTGATCCTGGTGCATGGATCTATCCATGCACCAATTGCACAAAATATTTTGTCTTTATTTTAACACGGTCAATATAAAGAAAATTTGCTAAGGACTTGATAATTTTTCTTAATTACTTGCATTCATCTTATAAGAAGCTTAATTAGAGTTAACTCACAACTAGACGACAAAATTATTGTAGTTAAATAAAAATTAATGTAGTATAATAATCGAAGACGTAGATAGAGATCGATCCAAAGCATACTAAAATTAATAATTGTGATTTATTCATACACCATTAATTTGTCTCGTGTGACCTTGGGTTATGTATTTATTGTAGATTCCAAATGACTTTTAATCTGTCACACGTTATCGTATAGAGACAAGCCACACATTGTTTAGATAAGCCACACACCCATATATATTCTCTATTAATATTAATCTACTCTGTTAGCTCTTTAATTAAGTTTACTACCTATATAGGTCAATATGATATTCTTTTTTTTATTTGTTCAAATAATCTGTTTCTGGTTTGTTACGCGTTACACAGAATTAATTGATTGATTAATTTATAACTTAAAGCTATCAATTAAAGTTACAGATATAGGTTCCCAGTTAGAATATTCCCACATGAATATTATTAACATGTTGTTATTGTAATTAAAATCTAACTCTCAGAAAAGACGGAAATATTTGACTTGAGCCTTACGGCTTTTGCTGTCTCTCTATGTACATTTAATTAATTTCCGTATAATTTATTGACTTCTTCTTATTCCTTATAATAAATGTATGGATCTTCCACATCTTCATAGCCTGATTTTTAGGGATATTTTTGTTATGTATTGATAGTGTAAATCTTTCCATTCTACATTACTTCCTGTATTGTATATTTAAAGGGGCTCAAGACCCTAATATAGACTTGGAAAACTCCCTAAACAATCTCTCTATATTTCCCAAATCTTGAAAAAACGAAGAGCAGCCATGCACAGCAACAAGAAAACACAGGGGCGAAGGAAGATTGAAATCAAGAAAATCCAGAATAAATCCAATCTGCAAGTAACATTCAGCAAACGCCGAAATGGTCTCTTTGCAAAAGCGAGTGAACTCAGTGTTCTCTGCGGTGCGGAAATAGCGATTCTCGTACAGTCACCGGCCGGCAAGATGTTCACGTTCGGCCACACCTCCGTGGAAGCATTGATCGAGCGTTTTGAGACGGAAACTATTCGGCCGTCGACATACATCGCCGGCGAGGAGGAATTGGGAAGAAGTGAGTACAAGGAAGCTGTGAGGAGATTGGAGATGGAGAAGATGATTGGAGGAAGCGGGGAAGATGAAGCCTGGTGGTGGGATCAGCCATGTGAGGGTTTGGAACTGCACGAACTGGAGGATTATTTGGGGGCGTTGGAAATATTTAGGGCTAATGTTTCGCAGAAACTGGAGGAGATGGATTATCTGATGAAACTGCAGGATCCATCACAGTTGGGGTTTATTTTGTCAGATCAACAATGAATCCTCTTTGCATGTTATGTTTAGGAATGCTAGCTAGAATAACATGATTAAATGTAACATATTATATTAATATTTGGTTTTGAATGTCTCTCAATGTTAGTTTCAATCATGGCCTTTAATTGGTTTGAAATCTGTAAAAATTGCAGTGCTTGTTTCAGTTAATTTCTTAATTTTATACGAAGAATTGTCGAGTTAATTTCTTAATTTTATACGAAGAATTCAATTCATATCAATTAGTAGTCGTTTGGGCATGATGCCTACCCCATTCTTGCTTTGGCTGGTGATAACGAACCGAGGCGTACCGGCTTTTGATAACGAACCGAGGCGTACCGGTTGAGGTGGTGCTAGTGAAAATTAGGGTTGGGCTCAGCTACGAACCGAGGCGAGGCGCTAGCCTCAATTTTTAGTGAAAATTAGGGTTGAGGCGGTGATAACGAACCGAGGCGAGGCGCTAGCCTCAATTTTTAGTGAAAATTAGGGTTGGGCTCAGCTGAAATCAAATGGGCTTTTTAATTTGTGGGCTAATTTGGTATGGTAATTTTTATAAATAAAATCAAATCAAACCTGCCTCTTTTCCTTCTCTTCTTCGCGCAAGGCACAGAAGCTTTTCCTCTCTTTTTTTAGAGAAGGTGCCATATTTATAGTGTGCCATAGATTTTTCTAGAGAGGAGAATACAAAAGGTTACATTCAATTTCTTAACACTTCTAGAGTGACACCTCACATTCTAAAGATATTATTCATGCAACTTCTAGATCTTTTAATTGGAAATTAATACTTTAACATTAGTATGTCTCGATTTGATTAAGGATTTTCTATATATATATATATATATATATTAGGCTTACACCTCGATTCCTATGCCTCGGTTCGAATCGGTTCCTACGCCTCGGTGTATTATAGGAGAACGCCTCGGTTCTAAAATAGTTTTTTAAAACATTGTGCATGATGGACACTCATGATAGTTTAGGTGTTTGAAATATTAGAAGATTGAAATATATATGTAACAACAAATTTTGTGTATTAAATTAATAAACACAAAAGATTTGCACAGATTGAAATTTATTGAATCAAATTGAATTTGAGGTTCAATCTCTTTGATCCCTTGATTCTTCTCTTCAATACTTGAAGTTGACGAGTGGAGTTTGACTTGGTCAAAATTGAGATCCTCGAACTAACAACTCGATCCGCGGGTTTTGCACCTTATTTTGGATCAAACAGTAGCTTTCGAAATTGTGTGAAGAACGTCCTTGGATTTGTTGAAGAACGTCTTGAATATTTGAAGATTGCCGAAGAACGCCTTGAAGATTTGAAGATTGCCGAAGAACGCAGGAGAGAATTTTTAACTCTTGAATTCTTCAATTTGTTGTTGATGATCAAATGATGAATTTGAGACTCCTATTTATAGGTGTAGAATGGAGATTTCAGTAGATATTATATCTGAAGTGGAGCAATTTGATTGGTCCACCACGATTTGATCATATCCAATTTTGATTTGATCATATCTGATATGTTTATCGATAATTATCAAATTTAATTTTATTTAATTTGATAATATCTGCAACATTTTGACATGTGGCAATTTTTGATTGGCCAACAAAAGATATATGAAATATCAAGTAATTTAATTATTTAATTTAGGAATTATATTTAATTAATCCCTAAAATAAATATTTCACATTTTATTTTACATGTGGCACAATATAATTGGACATCAAATTTATGTATCTACAAATTGCCCCCTTGAGACTTGTCCACGGTTGATGAAGTTGATAAGTCTCAATGATAATCTCTTTAAAGTCATCCAATTCTTCTCATACTTGATTTGTGTGAAAGTAGGTACATAAAGGATATTATGAGTATCACATAATGGGCCAAACTCATTTCAAATTATGTGTCCAATTTCATGGGTCCAATTTCCGTAATGCATGTTAAAGAATAACAGTGATAGGCCCATTCAAATCATTTATCCAATTTATGGGCCCAATTTCCATATTGCACCCAATTTCCATAAGGCACGTTGAAGGACAAAAGGGATGGGCCCCATTTTTTTTTTTTTTTTTTTTTGAGAAATAATAAAGCAAACAGCAGTAGTCATCTTCTTCAGCAGAGGTCTCGACTCCAGCGTTTCAGAACTGTACAACTCTTTTTTTTTTATTCTTTTTTATTTCTCTCAAACCCTTTTTTTTTATTTCTTATCAAGAGTTTTAATGACATTCAAACTCCTTTATTAATCTATCCATTCAAATCATGAGATAAAATTTCCTCCAGAATTGAAGCTTTCGGATAACCCATATGCCTAGATAATCTCGAAGTTTGATAGGAATCCTTTTCTCATACGCTTCTGTTTCTTGTTTCTCTATATATATCTTGTATGCTTTGAGATTTCTTTACTCATATTTTCAAGAAGAACAATGTGACTATTTTCTCTCACTTTCGTCCTTCAGCCTTTTCTTTAATTTTGATTTTTTTTTTCTCTTTTTCTCTGATGTGAATGCTCTTCTTGTTGATCTATGGTTTGTTCAGATTTTGAGAAATATAGCGATCCTGAAGTGCATCATTTGGTGTAGAATAAAGCTCGATTGTTTCCTTTGAAGGTTTAATAATCTTGCTGCATTCCTTTGAAGGTTTAATAAACTTGCTGTACCTGGCTTTGTTCTGTGGGTTTTTATTATTCATGTGGAATCATCCTTCGCTTGATATTTACAAATATCAAACTGAATTCTTATGCCAGTACTCCTTTTCTTATTTTATAAATTCGTCTACTGCTATCTTTTTTTTTTTAACGTTTTTTTTTTTTTTTTTGAACAAACTCCTCTTTTCTTTACTGATCTTTGATCCATACACATATTGTAGCCTTTGCATATGATAATTGTGGCTTTATGCTATTTGCTGGGTTCACGGGATAGTGGATTTGACAAAAGATGTGCTATGTCAAACTTGATTTCCACACCTTCTCAATTTGCAATTCATATTGATTTACATATATATATATATATATATATATACACATTATGTATTTGCTAATTGTCTTCTTGTGTGCAAACAGTTATCATAATGGTCCACTTTAAAGATATTACCGTTTCTCGACAACAATTCTTGGTGATTCTTGATGATGAAAATCAATCTGTGGAGAAAGGGACGCGTGTAGAAGTGCATGAACCTCTTGATGGCAAGTATGCAAGGAGAATGCCAAAATTAACCAATTCTCTTTATCAACGAGATTGGTCTGTGGAAATTGCCTCGAGGGCGACTTGGGTTTTGCAATCGGCGCACCATCAACCTCTCAGTGAGTCAAACAAATTGGATTACTTTCCTACACTTGGGCGTATTATTATCAATAGACAAGCCATGTGGGAGGAAAACATCGAGTTTCCAGGCGAGTTTCACTATATTGAAGGCTATTGGGAGTGGACCGAAGATGTTCTTAGCCGATGCGGGAAGATCTTGGAAGCAGCGAAGGTTCGTGATGCTGTGTATGCCTCGCTTTTCACGTACGACTGCAACGTTGAAGTGATCAAAGCGTTTTGTGAAGCCTGGTGCCCTTTGACGAATTCATTATTGACATCCTTCGGCGAACTCTCTATCTCCTTATGGGATCTACACTGTTTGGCGGGTTTTCCTATGGTTGGGTCCTTTTACGATGAGGTGATACCAAGTGCAATGGAACTCACCGATATTGATGATACTGGGAACGGGTCACTATATCGTACTTGTAGTCATATGTTGCACGCGTTTCACCTTCTTCGTAAGAGGACTAGTGACCGTCCATCTTCTGGTGTTTCGATCACGGCATGGATTAACTTTTGGGCCAAGAAGACTTTGAAGTATTCGCGGCCTCCTCCTCGTAAAGAAAGAAAATCTGCACCTAGACAAACTCAAAAGCTTCACAACCCTACGGGATCTTTTGCAGGTCATAGAGTTTGGAATTCTGCCGAAAGTGCTTGTTTTTCAAAGCTCGGTGTTGAGGAGGGCGAAATGGAGGAAACTTATTTGGCAGCATACTTAGCATGTTGGCTAAGTGTATTCGTCCTTCCTCGTGATAGGACCGATCTTATTCGTCCGACTTCTTTCAAAATGGCAAGTATTATTGCTAGTGGCCGGAAAGTGGATCTTGTTGTCCCGGTTTTAACAAGCATCTATCAGGGTTTGAACACGATTGCAAAATCTTTGGAAGCTCCTTTCTCATATTTCACTTTCCCAATTCACTTCGTATATGGTTGGCTTGCTCATTACTTCAAGACGCATTACCGGTTGTTTCGAGGAAGACAGGCTCCCGAGATGGTAGTTTATTCTGGTGAGGGATGTGCAAGACATTACGATCCTCGAGAAGCTCGCAAGAGAATTCACAAAGGGGATCTAGCTTGTTGGACATGCTTTACGAAACCTTTTACACCTAAGGGCTTTTTGTATGTCGACAACAAAGATAATGGTGACTCGATATTTCTTTACTTTGCTGCCATTCGCTCGGGTTATCTTTCTTTCCGACAGAAGGACCATTTCATTGTTGAACCCTATAGCCCACATCGTTTCAGCCGTCAATTTGGGTTCTTTCAAACGCCGCCAGGGATTCTTAAAAAGGATTATCGCAAAGCTACTTTAGATGAGGGATTGCGTTTTTGGCGTATATGCACTTTATCTCGATCAAACGCAAGAGCTTGGTTTCCTTGCATTCCATCTGTAGCTAAGAGGTTTTCATCTGATGAGTATAAGAAGTGGTGGTTTCACATTTACGGGCGTTATCTTGAAGAAAATCTGGAAAACCTCATTCATGCGAATCCGTTTGAAATTTTCTCAGGAGGAGGAAATGAAGTCAATGGAGAAAGCTTCCCCAAAAAAGACACTAGCAAGCGCACCCATGCTCTTCCTACTTCTGAGCCTCATACATCTCGAATTCTTGGTATCGTTGAGACAAGTAAGAGGAAGAATAGCCCTGCACGTTCTGAAGGGAGTGGAAGTAATGGCGGTCATTGGAAGAGGCCCAAAAACACTCACAACCCTCCGGATTCTACTAAGGGAGTTGCAGACAATTTTCAACAAAAGGATAATTCTGCTGAAGTGAATTCAAATACTTCTTTCGTTTTTTTTTTTTTTTTTTTTTTCAGTTTATGATCTAATATAAAATTCAACCTTCCTGTCTTCCTAGATAATCGAGGCTCTTCATAACAACGATACTGAAGTTGTTGAGATTGATGATGAAGAGATGTGCAACGAGGGTCGAGAGTTGATCGTTAGTCCTCCGATGGAAGTTCCATTAATTCACAGATCACAAAAGAAAACAACTGCTTTGGAGAGAATTCATCATGATCGAGCTGCGATATCCACATTTGTGGGTGAGGATTTCGTTTATACTCACTATAAATCATGTCTTCAGAGTATGTGGAATGGCCTTCGCGACAAGATAGAACGGACTCCGGTGGATTCGATTTCTTTGATCAAGAAAGAAGTAGAAATTGTCCTTGACTCCATGAAGGGTTTTAACATCCTTGGGCTTTTTGATCTTTCATTCGTCGAAAAGTCACTTGCAACATTTTTTGAGGAGGTTGCTGTTTATGATGACAAACGATCGACATCTTTGGAAGAGCCTTCAAAGGAACGTCTTTTGAGTGAAGCTAAAGGCCGTCTTAGCAGTCTTGAGTCCAATGTGGCTAAAGAGATCATACAGGTTGAGGTCACTGAAGCTGATTTACAGCGTGTCGCGAAGAAGTTAAGGATTCTGAAAAGACGGCAGAAGGATTTGGTTGTGACCTTGGGGAGACAAAAGGAACTTCTTCAAGTTTCTCAAGCTGAAGTTCACAAAGTTGAGGAAGAAATCACTACTATTGAGATCACACCTTCTCCGGATGATGATGTGGTAGAAACTTCGCGAGTTGCTGCCGAGACCGCCAAAAAAGCTTTATTGGACTTGAAGCCATTTATTTAGATTGTTCATAGTTTTTTTTTTTTGTTTTTTTTTTAGATCTTTTCTCTTTTTTGTAGAACATTTCAAATTTATGCAATCAAGTCTTTTTTTTCCTTTTTTTATGCTCGTCATTTGCTTCTTTTTTTTTTTTTTTTTTTTTTAACAATCAACTGTTGGAAAGAGTGAGAAACATATCTTGTAACTGAACTTAGAAAATATCTAAGCTGCCTACGTACCTCTACAAGAGAGGATCAAGTCATAACGTAGTTCAAATTCACAAAAAATATTTTTTGTGGGGTGTGCCGTGCACAGTTTATACTCATGCGGGCCAGGAGTATCTATTCTTTAGCCACTTTAGATAAAGTGGGGTATTTGTCATTTAACCACTTAAAATACCTTTAGTGGGATAAATCAATAGTTTAACCACATATATTTATCTTTTGGTGGGATAAATTAACAGTTTAACCACATATATTTATCTTTGGTGGGGAAGTAGCATTTTAACCACATGAACTGCTTTTTGTGGTTGCCGTACACATTTTATACTCGTGCGGGCCAGGAGTAACATGCAGTTTAAGCTCGTGCGTCGAGGAGTCTTTTTTTTTTTTTTTTTTTTTTCAGGGGTAGTAGCGCTTCAAGAATCTCCCATTAATTGGACCGACCTTTACTCTATCTTCAGAGATCAACAAATAAGCACCATTTGTGTAGACTTCTTTCACGACATATGGGCCATCCCACTTTGAAGTGAACTTATTTCCAGTTCGATGAGTAGTGATGATTGGTCTTCTTACGGCGAGAACCAAGTCTCCTATTTGGAAGGAACGTGCTCGTACTTTCTTATTGAATGCTTTTGACATGCGAGCTTGGTAACATTCGAGCCTTTGTTGCGCTTCAAGCCTCTTTTCATCGAGAGCTTCAAGTTCCTCGAGACGGAGTCGCGCATTTTCTTCGTCAATGAGTCCTTCTTGCATGGCTATTCTCAAAGACGGAATTTGCTGCTCGAGGGGAATGACTGCTTCCACGCCATACACCATTGAATATGGAGTCGCTTGAGTTGGTGTTCGATGGGTGGTTCTGTATGCCCATAATGCTTCTCCGATTCTCTCGTGCCAGTCACGTTTGGACTTTGCAACTACCTTTTTTAATAAATTGCACAGAGTTTTGTTGAATGCTTCGGCAAGACCGTTAGCGGCAGCGTAGTACATTGAAGACTTCCTTTGCTTGAAGTTAAATTTTTGACAAAGTTTGTCAATCAAACTGTTGCTGAAAGGCTTCCCATTATCAGTTATGATGTATCTTGGGATTCCATAGCGGTAGATAATATTGAGACGAATGAAATCAGCCACTGTTTCTTTCTTTACTTCTCTTAAGGGTACAGCTTCTGCCCATTTCGAAAAGTAATCTGTTGCAGCCAAGATATAGGTGGCCACCGGAAGATTTGGTCATTGGTCCGACTACATCCAGCCCCCATGCATCAAACGGCCAAGAGGCAACTGTAGGGTGTAATGGCTCTGGCGGTTGATGAATGAAATTTGCATGAAATTGACAAGCTTGACATCTTTGTGCGTAATCCATGCAGTCTTTGACCATACTTGGCCAGTAGTAGCCCATCCTTTTAATGCGAAAATGTAGTTTGGGCCCCGACTGATGAGCGCCACAAATCCCGGAGTGGGCTTCTTCCATAGCTCGTGTTGCTTCTTCACCATTTAAGCATCGTAGGAAGACTCCATCGAAAGAACGTCTATAAAGCGTCCCTTTGAAGTAGATGAATCGGCTAGCACGTCGCCGAACATCAACTCTTTGCCGTGGATCATCTGGCAATTTTCCATGATTAAGATAATCAATGAAAGTCTGACGCCAATCTTCTTTTTCAACTTCGAATACTTCAAAGATGTAATTTCCTTCTTCTACATCCTCTTCATCTTCAAAGATTGGAGGCATGACCCAACTTTTGCATATCGGTACACGTGTTTCATTTTCAGGCATGGCTATTGTTGAAGCGAGCTTGGCCAAAGCATCAGCTTGTTTATTATCCTTTCTTGGCACGTGCCCTAACTTTACATCCCCAAGCCAAGCGATGATCCTTCGTGCATAATTGACATATGGAAGTAATTCTGGTTTCTTAACTTCATATTCTCCAAGGAGCTGGTTAATTACTAGCTTTGAATCTCCATAAACTTTGAGATGCAACCGTTTATTTTCCATAGCCATTTCCAGCCCAAGAATGAGAGCTTGATACTCAGCCACATTATTGGAACAATTTTCGGTCAAAGTGAAAGAGTATGGGAGCACCTCCCCATCGGGTGTTACAAATATAACTCCGGCACCAGCCCCTTCTCTATGGGATGCTCCATCGAAATACATCTTCCAAGGTGGGGAGACTTCAATGGCAAGGACATCTTCATCTGGAAGGTCATCAGATAGTTCCCACTCGGCCGGGATAGGATGGTCGGCTAGAAAATCAGCTAACACTTGACCTTTTACTGCCTTTTGAGGGACATAAACTATCTCAAATTGTTGTAGTTGGAGGTACCATCTCGCAAGCCTGTCAGAAAGCACTGGCCTCGTCATAACATACTTTAGTGGATTTGCCTTTGAGACAAGATGGATGGTATGGGCTTGAAAATAGTGTTTCAGCTTATGGATAGCGAAAATGAGTGCTAGGCATATCTTCTCAATTGGTGAATAATTCAACTCATTTGGCGTCATTGTCCTGCTTAGATAGTACAACGCATTTTCTTTGTTGTTATCATTTGCTTGTGCTAGCAAAGCCCCTACAGAACGATCTTGGGCAGCAATATAAAGAATCAAAGGCCTCCCAGCCACTGGCGCCACCAACACTGGAGGTTTCATCAAATACTCTTTTATTCTTGTAAAAGCATTACTGCACGATTCATCCCATTTAAATGGGACACCTTTCTTCATAAGTCTACCGAATGGTTGACAACGTCCTGCTAGGTTTGAGATGAACCTTCGTAGGTATGCCAATTTTCCTTGCAAGCTTTTGAGTTCATGAATATTTCTTGGTTCAGGCATCTTTAGAATTGCATCAATCTTTGCTTGCTCAATTTCAATCCCTCGATGGCGGACTATGAATCCAAGAAATTTGCCTGATGTTACCCCGAATGCACATTTCAAAGGGTTCATTCTTAGTTGATATTTTCTCAAACGCTCAAAGACTTTTCTTAAGTCATTCAAGTGATCCTGGCGTTTCTTGGACTTCACAACCAAATCATCAACGTAGCATTCAATGTTCTTATGAAGCATGTCATCAAAAATCTTTTGCATCGCTCTTTGGTATGTTGCGCCTGCATTTTTTAGCCCAAACGGCATCACCTTGTAACAGTATATCCCTTTCGGAGTTCTGAAAGCAGTCAATTCTTCATCTTTCGGGGACATGCGTATTTGGTTGTAGCCGGATGATCCATCCATAAATGACAATGCTTCATGTCCTGTGGTGGCATCAATCATGAGTTCAGTGATTGGCAATGGGAAGTCATCTTTAGGACATGCTACATTCAAATCTCTGAAGTCTACACAAACTCGAATTTGCCCGTTTTTCTTTCTTACAGGAACAATACTGGATATCCATGTCGGGTATTTGACTTCTCGAATAAACCCAACTTCAATCAATTTATTTACTTCAGCCTCGATCAATGGGATCAACTCTGGCCGAAATCGGCGTTGGGCTTGCTTCACAGGACGAGCCCCTTTCTTTATAGCTAAATGATGAATAGCTACTTTGGGATCTAGTCCGGGCATTTCTTTGTATGACCATGCAAACACATCCTTGAATTCATGTAATATTTTGACGTAGGATTTTTCCTCATCATTGGTCAACAACGCACTGATATAGATTGGTCGTGGTTCATTTGCATCACCCAAATTAACTTCTTTTAATTCATCCACTGTAGCTTTCACTCCTTCTTCAAGCTCGGGAGGGGCGATTTCAGCATCTTCAATTGGGTTTTCTTCACTGAGAGCAATATGATGTGCAAGTTCCATGTCTTTCGTTAGTAATGAGCAAGAATAATTGCCCCCAGTTATATGGTTGGAAGAAGCTATACTTTCCCTATCATCCTCGTCGTTTTGGACTTGTGTAAAGATGATTGTTCCCATTTTTGCCTTTAAGACTCTTCCACATGATATGGTCAAAGTAGTACATCTTCTCATGCGAGATGGAATCAAGCTCCGCACCCTTTTAAACATTTGTGACTCGTTTCCCCTTTTAAGAGCAAGTTTTGCCTTTTGGTCACTCTTTCTGCTTGTCTTGCTTGCGCCAAGTCTATCAAACACAGAGACTTGTCGAGTTTTCATTCCATCTTTTACGCCAAGTCTATCAAATACAGAGCCTCGTCGAATTTTCATTCCATGTTTAGTAAGCACATCTTCAGTTGATGACACCTCACATTCAATAACACAATTGACACTTGCTCTCTTGATAGCTATACGAACAGGACTTTGTGGCGTATGTCCAATACCTGCTTTAGTCCTTTGTACTGTATATTCTTTCCCTTTTGGCGCGTGTTGAGCAGCATTGGAACTATTTCTTTCTTGACTTAAGACTTGGGCACGAAGTTCCTTATTTGTGGAATCTTCTTCTGGGTTATAACCCGCTCGAACAAGAAGTTTAAAGGCCTTTGGATCATAACACTTAGTTAGTTCGGGCCCTGAAAATGTTCCATGCTCTATTCTAGCTCCTTCTTTTGGGATCACAAATCCGTTAAGTGGTAGGGAAGTTGGCTTCTTCGCATCAAGCTTAGTCAGCGGCAGTGTCAATCCTTCGAATGAACCACTCTTAGCTAGAGACTTGTCTTTTGAGGGTTTTTCGACATTTTCTGTTAAAGCCTCATCTTTTTCCTTTTTGACTTGGTCATTTTTGAACTCCTGACTCTTCACTTTTACCTTCCTTGAATCCCCGAAGTAATACTTGGCATCGGCAAAGTGTGATTCTGCCTCGGTGAATGGTTTATCATCAGCAACGACCGTTTTTACAACGCCATCTTTGCAGAATTTAAGACATTGGTGCCATGTAGATGGCACTACTCCATTTTCATGCAGCCATGGACGGCCAAGAAGCATATTGTATGAAGTCTTGGAGTCTATGACATGGAATGATGCTGTTGAAATCATATCGGCCATTATTAGCTCAAGTCTAATTGTTCCGAGAGCCCTTTGTCCTTCTTGATTAAACCCTTGGATCATCAATCGGTTTCCCGTGAGTTCTTCTGTAGAAATTTCTAACTCTTTCATTGTTCGCAGGGGCATAATGTTAACTGCAGAACCTCCATCAATAAGTATCTTGTTTACCTTTTGTTCACGAGTGTATGCTGTCATGAACAATGGCCTATTGTGAAAACTGGTCCCAAGTTGCAAGTCATCTTCAGAGAAGGTTATTGCGGAGATGCAATCGTAATCAGAAGGATAGTCATCTTCCACACCGAGTTCGTTTGTTGTGTTGCAAGACACTTTGTCATGTCCATCGTTGTTACAAGAAAAGTAACAAGACTCGTTGTAGTACAATCTTCTTCTAGTGTAATCTTTCCTTCTCGAGCCAAATGCATTACTTTGTCTTTGAAGACAAAACAATCTTGAATTGCATGTCCTACCAATCGGTGGTATGCACAGTATTTTGGGTCTTCAGTTCGCCCGGCCTCTTCAGGTCGCTTCATTTCGGGTAATTCAATCAACTTGCTTTCGAGCAAGTCATCAAAAATCCCTTGAACGTCAGAGTCAAGAAAAGGATATTGTTTTGCTTGCATCTCCTTCAAAGTCAATCTTTTTTGGCCCCATTCCTGGGTGATATTCTCCTTTGGCTTGACTTTATCATTTGTCTTAGTTTGGAACTTGATAGGCTTCGCAGTTGTCGCCATTGATTCCTTGGCAGGAGGTTTAGCAGAAGGTTTACCTCCTCTCTTGATTACTTCTTTTTCTTTGAATCTGTGGAATCCTTGAATTTGAGATTCTTCAATCCCACTTGTAGTAATACTTATCTCCATGTCATGAGCCTTGGTAGCCAATTCTTCGAAAGACCTTGGTTGAATTACTTGAAGGATATATCGAAGACTCCAATTCATTCCTCGGATGCACATCTCAATTGCTGAACTCTCCGATAGTCTATCTTTGCAGTTCAAACTTAAGTTCCTCCAACGGTTGATGTAATCAATAACAGGTTCATCTTTCCATTGATGTGAATTGGTAAGCTCCAACATACTCACCGTACGTCGAGTGCTATAGAAGCGATTAAGAAATTCTTGTTGTAACTGCTCCCAACTATCAATTGAGTCAGCCTCCAAGTCGACGTACCAATCAAACGCATTTCCTTTCAAGGAACGTACGAATTGCTTTACCATGTGGTCTCCATAAGTTCCGGCGTCATTACAAGTTTCCACAAAGTGAGCCACATGCTGTCTTGGATTACCCTTTCCATCAAACTGTTGAAATTTGGGAGGTTGATATCCTAATGGCATTCTCAAGTTATCAATCCTTGCAGTGTATGGCTTAACGTAAGTTGTTGGTGATTTGGATCCTCCATCTAGCTTATCTTGAATGGTTCCCATGACGAACTCCCTTAGTTGACTTATAGGAATAAATCCATCAGATGAAACTTGTACCTCAGTTGCTGATGACTTTCCTTTATCGTTAACTTGTGGTCTTGTGGATGCGTCAGCTTCATTTGGTATGTCAATTGGGTCATCCATTGTTTTACCATCAACTTCCTTATTCCTCAGTAGTAAAGCTATCCTTGCGTCTTGCTCTTGAACATGTTTGCTAAGACTTTCCATAGCTTTCATAAGGCTAGCCATTTGCTCTTCCAAAGTGGTAGCACTTGTAGTCATTACAGGAGCTGCATGTGACGGACTTAATGCCGAGCGAGGAGTAGGTGGTGTAGAACCGCTTGAGTTTTCCTCATCTTGGTCAGGTGCCAATGATTCTTTATCCTCGGAAAAAGTTATTTCGTGAGTAGGAATCACTTCCTTAGACTTTTCCAACTGCTTCAGCATATTTCGTGTGATAACCCCACCAGTTTGTGTTGTATCCTTCGAAGAAGTTGACGATGTAGACTTTGATGAAGTCTTGTTGGTAGACATCTTGATGAACTTGGTGAAGAGAAGAGATGAAAAGAAGAGATTGTCCCACTGGGCGTGCCAAAAATTTGTAACAACAAATTTTGTGTATTAAATTAATAAACACAAAAGATTTGCACAGATTGAAATTTATTGAATCAAATTGAATTTGAGGTTCAATCTCTTTGATCCCTTGATTCTTCTCTTCAATACTTGAAGTTGACGAGTGGAGTTTGACTTGGTCAAAATTGAGATCCTCGAACTAACAACTCGATCCGCGGGTTTTGCACCTTATTTTGGATCAAACAGTAGCTTTCGAAATTGTGTGAAGAACGTCCTTGGATTTGTTGAAGAACGTCTTGAATATTTGAAGATTGCCGAAGAACGCCTTGAAGATTTGAAGATTGCCGAAGAACGCAGGAGAGAATTTTTAACTCTTGAATTCTTCAATTTGTTGTTGATGATCAAATGATGAATTTGAGACTCCTATTTATAGGTGTAGAATGGAGATTTCAGTAGATATTATATCTGAAGTGGAGCAATTTGATTGGTCCACCACGATTTGATCATATCCAATTTTGATTTGATCATATCTGATATGTTTATCGATAATTATCAAATTTAATTTTATTTAATTTGATAATATCTGCAACATTTTGACATGTGGCAATTTTTGATTGGCCAACAAAAGATATATGAAATATCAAGTAATTTAATTATTTAATTTAGGAATTATATTTAATTAATCCCTAAAATAAATATTTCACATTTTATTTTACATGTGGCACAATATAATTGGACATCAAATTTATGTATCTACAATATATAAACTTGGTTTCATATAGGTTAAGTGTTTCATGATTTTATTTATTAGTAATGGTTTAGAATGGCGAGCCTTGCTTGGGACATACGTTTTTTTGTGCTTTGCACCTAAAGTGCTGCAGCGCCTTTGTGCCTTTAGTCTGCATTATGCTTTGTACTACCTTTTTTGCTGATTTGTGTGTTATCTAGTAATTTCCCACTTAAGAATGTGGCCTTCTGTAATGTTTTTGCAGTAATAAGAAAGAAAAATGACCATGAAAGGGAAAGAAGCCAAAAGAGGGCCCTCATCCTCTTATGGGGCCGTGAAAGGGAAAGAAACCAAAAGAGGACCCCCATTTTCTAATGGGGCCATGAGAGGGAAAGAAGCCAAAAGAGGACCCTCATCCTCTGATGTGGATTCTGAGGAACCAAAAATGGACATCAAGTCCATCCTTAAAGATATGGAGTTTTTGGGTAAGAAATGGCTTTTGGTATCTACTGTGGCCTATTTCATGAAACCTTTGGTATTAAGCATGGAAAATAACTTGTGGTTTGGCTATTATTGTAAACAGTTCGTTGATTTCCTAATCTACTCCACTTTTTTCACTTAACAATTATACTTCGAAGTTGGACAGTTCGAGAGTAAAAATGGCAGTTGCCCTCCAAGTGGGAGAATTTGTTGTGTTCTTGATCCATAACACTTCTTATCTCTTGATTTTGATGCTGTTTCCGAATTTGTTTTATTATCTCCTGCTTGGTGTGTGTGTGTGTGTGTGTTTTGAATTATTATTCTCATCTTTGGATTAGTGATTGTCAATGCAATTCGCAACTTGTGGGGTTAAGGAATACTGACTTTATGGTGTCTGGCTAAATGATGTTGCTTTACTTGTTAGAGGTGTAGTAATGCAAAATCAACTTTGCACTGATCAAGTGAGACCCATTTTCGGTAAAAAGCTATTGGTTTGAAATTTTGAAGTTGCCTAAAGAAAGAAAAGGATAGATCAGAAACATGATT
Organism: Scutellaria baicalensis; assembly: GCA_005771605.1. NCBI lineage: Eukaryota > Viridiplantae > Streptophyta > Magnoliopsida > Lamiales > Lamiaceae > Scutellaria > Scutellaria baicalensis. The sequence goes on along the minus strand of CM016723.1, from coordinate 9,136,294 downwards.
TAATTGGTTGGGATTGCAATTGAAGTTTGCAGTTACCAAGTAAGAAAGAAATTGATTTGAAAAGTTGTAGTTACCAAAAGAAAGAAAAGGAAGGATCAGTAACTTAAGTCCATTGATATAGATTAATAGAATATTCTTTTATGTTATTAAAGTTTCTATTCTGAGAATTAGAATTTTTGCACAGTAATCATACTATGATGTTATGTAATTGGAAATTATAAGATCCATCTATACATATTTGAAGCGTTTGATCATTTATAATGCTTACATCATTTATTGTGTATTTATTATCATCCATGAGTGAGTGTGTAATTTTTGTCATTTCAGAATCCTCTCATATGACATGGAAACAGAAAAAGGACTTGCAGAATAGGAAGGTAGTATCTCTCGGTGGAAAGGTGAGTACACACGACCTGACCTTCTGTTGTCATATTACTATGTCATCCTCCATAATGCCTGCCATGTTTTAATCATAATATTTCCTTAACAGCCTCCAAATTAAAGAAGCAGAGATTACCTCTCAGTGTAGCGCGAATTACAATGAAGAAACAAAAAGAAAGAGAAGAAAAGATGCTTCAAGAGGTCACATACGTTCTTCACTTTATCATTGGTTGCAACTACTCTAACTTGAATGCTAATAGTTGCATGCATGCGAATGATTTGTCTTTCAGAGAGCAATACTTGGAAGGTTTGGAGCCTTTAGCAGCAGCAGTGGTACAAAAAGGGTAGCAGAGAGACGTAAGCCAGAGGACCGATCGAGTTTTGAAGTCTATTGAAGGCCATTTCAGAAACGGTGATCTTGATGTCAAACATATGTTACAATCATCTGCCCCTCCTCAAGCCTCTAAGGATAATGGTCGACAACGTAAAGAGAAGAAAACGAAAGGAGGGTGTAAAAAAGGACATGGCAAGAGGAAGGGTGGTGGTAAGAAACGTCACTAGCAAATTTGTGCTTCGTTTATACAGTCCTCTGTTTGTTGCAGTTTTTACGTCGTGCTGCAATGTTCGAAATTTTATATTTCTCCACAAATTTGTCATGATTCATTAGATAGTGCTGAAGGAATTGAATATTTCTCCACAGGGAAATGAATTATTCAATTGAGTTTGTTTCATCCTTAGCTCAATAACAATAACAAGTCTGGATCAAAGACTCCGCATTTGAGGCGCTGAATTCAAATTTATGGGATATATGCTCCAAATGTTCATAGGCAATCCTTGAAGCCAATTCATATCCTTCTGCGATCCGAATAGGATGGATTCCATATTATTTTATTTTATTTTATAATCAACTAGTTTTTCACCCCACGGAATTACATTTTTTTAAAAGATGTAATGATAATATATATCAAAAATATATATGAGTAATATATAATATGTATAATACATTGAAAATAATCATTTCATCTTTTATGAATATTTAAACATTCAAAAAAGAATATATATATATATATATATCAAATAAAGAAAATAAACAAAAAAATTGTTATTTTCTTTATAATCAAAAATGTATTTATAATTATACTTGACATGTAATAAAGATAATTATAATTGAAATGTATATGTAATTATACTTTTTTTTATTTTAACTTGACATGTTTACCAATAAAACTAATGTGATTATGGATGATGCACTATTTAATAAAGATAAATGCTTATCAATATTAAAATCACATTAATTAATATTAATAATGGTTTTATAAATCACATCCAAATGCATTTCTACTTAAATAACTATATAATATAACAATATCATATTGTTATCTTACCTTTTAATGTGATTTGATTATAAATTGAAATTTAATATATGAAAGTCAGTTAATGATTCCATAGGACCACAAATAATCTTCGGTTAAAATTTCATTACCTTTGATCTTTTACATTTAATTCTAATAGAATTAATAAAGATCCATGAGACCATAACTCATATCTATAACATAAATTTTATGTAATTTTAATTTTAACATAATTAAAGTCCCTTAAAACTTAACTCACGGTTATAAAGGAAGGTAATGATATTTGAAGTCAAATTTTTGTAATTTCTTGAATTGAATGTGCCATCTAATTAATTCCATTATGAACATACCATAAATTTCAAATTTGATTTATACATATATAATGAGTAATATATTTCCTAATATAATATAATTTGTTAATCCTATTTAAGGTTAATATTTGACTTATATATGGACGTATTACATATGTGTATATATATAATTAAATATTTTAAATAATTAATAAATATATAATGTAATTTTATTTATTTCTATATATAGGATATAGTTTTTTGCGGGAAAATATTGCATTTCTATTTTTAGTAATGTTTGTGTTTTTATATATATAAAGATAAAGATTCTAATGAGTAATGATTATAATTATAATAAAATTGAAGTTCAAATTGAATATTTGTTTATTTGGTATATGGTAGTTAATAATTTAATCCATATTATTTTGAATTTGATGTGTGTTTGGGTTTTTGGGTAAAATCTATCTATACTATTAAAAGTAGGGTTTGGCTCTCCACAGCCCGCCACGTCAACATTTTGGATCTCTCCCATGACGACAAGTGGAGTTCTATCTAAATGCCATATCAGCATCAAAACACCTCCCATGTCTCTCTCTCTCCCCCACCACTCCAATATGGAGAAACGGCAGCATCAAATGCTGCAAAACTGATACATTAATGGAGCAAAATTGATCTATATAGAAGATCATTGCTTATGAAACCGCAGAGCAATGAGGCTATAGAAGAGCTGAAGCGCCGCACACCATCCCCAAATCCATTTGACTACTTTTCCACTTCAATCCTAATTCGGACTCACTTGGGTTGCCACATACCAAAACTGCAGGGCTCAAATAATATTGCAATGTCAACCCTAATTCGTGGCTTTACTCATTTGGTATGAGAGTCATTTTTCAGTTTTCCATTTGCGATGATTTATTTTTTCAATCTGCTGAATTTTATGTTATGATGTGCAAATTATTGATTTGGTATTTTTACCTTGCAAAATTGCCAAGCTTCAAATATTGCTTTTATAATTTGTCTAGCGTTCGAGGTTTTATCTTACGGTATTTCCCACTTCAAATTCATTGCAAAAAAAGTTTGGCTACCAATGTATTTTACTCAGAATTCCTTCTCTTCGCATTATTTTGACTAAAGCTTAAGATATATGTTTGTTTCTATATTTCCCGGCCCATTCAACGTTTTCGCTCAATCTTTAATTATTTATTTTTGAAAATTTGATTTCTTATACAAATGTGTTAATCTGGTGTGAAAGGTAAAATTTTGATTGGGAAAGCATTGTTGCAATATATTGTATAATCGTGGAGTGTATTTAGAAGAAAGTTTTGCAGGAGTCAACCCTCTCAAAGTGAGTTTTGCAGGAGTCAAACCTTTCAATTCACTTGAGAATTGGAATACTTAACTACAAATTATTTCTAGAAGAGTTTGACCTTTCTGCTGTGTTTCCCCCGAAGTCCTTTTTTTTTTTTTTGATTTTGTTATTTTTTATTTTGATTTAATTTTATTGTTTGATTTTTAAATTATTTTTAATTTCATTTTTTTTGAATTTTTTAATTATATTTTTTCTGACATGGCTAGGTTTTTTGTCGGAAAAAAATGGGAATTAGGGTTTAGTGCTACACAGGCAATCTCCGACTGCCACGACGGATTCAATCGAAAAAATGACTCAAATTGGAAAAAAATGAAGTTATGATGCTGCAATTGGATTCTCGATACTTGATGGATCGAAAATGAAAACAGCCTAACTTAGAGGACTAAAAATGATGTTATCTCTTTGGAGAAATTTACACTTGACAAAAATTTTAATGAACCAACTAATATATCTATTACCTATATAAGGCAAAATATTTTGTGCAACTGGTGCATGGATTTAGGATTTTTGCACCCGGGTCGACCCACCCCACGCACCTCTGACGCGCGTTTTCACGCACTCAAACGCGCTCTCACGCGCCCCCATACGCCTGGTGGATGCGCTCAAACCCACCAAGATTTGCTTCTGGCACTCATACCCTAATGTTATGTTAGGGCTACCTTCATGTTATGTTAGAGTTACCTTCATGTTATGTTAGTGTTACCCTCATGAGGGTAACACTAACATAACATGAAGGTAACCATAACATAACGTGAGGGTCACACTAACATAACATGAAGGTATAATTAACATTGTTTTTTACCTTCATGTTATGTTAATGTTACTTTCATATTATGTTAGTGTTACCTTCATGTTATATTAGTATTACCTTTGTGTTATTTTAGTTCAGTGATTTTAAATTAAGGGTATGAAATCTGGAGATCGGGTCATATTAACATAACGCGAAAGTAACCCTAACATAACACGAAAGTAACACTAATATAACATGAAGGTAACGACCAAAATACGCGAAAAAAGTAAAGAGGCATGGGTTGGGCGGGTCAGCCCATGCAACAAATATTAAATAATATATCTGTTAGAGAATTACACTAAAAGCTCCAACTCCTTAGAACAAACACACGACTACTTTGAAGTTGTAAAGAAAACTCAAAGAAAACAACACACAAGCAATCTTACGTGGTTCGGCTTTGAGGCCTACGTCCACGGGAATAATGGGAAGGGATTGTTTCATTCAATTGAAAAGAAAAACAATACAAATTCAATCTGCAACTTTGCAGATTGATCTCTCAAAACTGATGAACAAGCTCACTTTACAAGCAATTATCTCTCAAGAATCTAAATCTCAATCTAATCTGAAAACTACCCTAAATAGCCATATATATAGGCTTTACAATGCATATGGAATTAGATCGAACGAATCAGAAATGAGATCTGTGGAAGATCTTGAAGATCGCAGCTTTGACACTCTGTTTTCGAATCATTTGCAACTCCAACGAACTTACCTAACTTCCAGTCCACGTGGCAGCATATGATTGGCTCGCAAGATTTGATTTAAACTCCAAAACCCATCCACGCTTCTCTAAGTGAACATGCGACTTTGCAGAAGAGAGAGAAATGCACCTTTGGTTCAAATCCGGAAGCGCGACTCTATAAGTGAAAACACGCTTCTACTGTTCATCTTTCCTTTTAAAAGAAATATCCTTCCACAACACTTTTGTTCCAATTAGACAACGCTTATAAAAGCGTTGTCTTTTAACTTTGAAAAAACACTTATGATTTTATGTGATTCAAAACTTCAGCTCGACTCTTCCTTGTTTTCAGCCATACATTTACAATATCGACTCTTCCCTGTTTTCAACCATACCTTTGAAAATACATTGTCGTTTTGCCAGGGATTTTATGGATGTAAATTTAAAAATTATGATTTTCAAATTTATGTCTTTTGGTAATTCATCGATCTTTTTCCTAAAAAAAATTTACTTTAATTTTTTTTAAAAGGTTTATTTAAAAATATATAAATCTCAAATTTGTATTATTTTAACTAATATCTAAACATGCATGTTTCTAAAAATGATATACTTCTTATAACTTAATTTAAAGCTTCTATGTATTACAAGTTTTCCATTTATACCATGAAACTTATAGAGGATATAAATTGACTCATATCCATAAACACAAAAACACATGTAAGACGGTTTCATGGATAGTTTTTGTGAAACGAATCCTTATTATCCATAAATTGAATTCATATTCATAAACTTTCATATGAATTAATGGGTTGACCCAACTCACGAAACCTGTCTCACGGAAGACCTATTCAACTTATAAAGGACGACCATATATTTACTCAATCTTATGAGGAAAAAAATTAGATGATTGATGATCTAGTAAATCTACCACTCTAAAAATACACATATACATCAAAATCAAATCTTCAATTGTGAATCCTAAAGTAATGATAAATTGGATTTTGCAAGGTTTTCCAACCTTGAAGATTCCGAACAAAATCTAAGTCCACATTAAATATGATTTTGTCCAAATTTCCTCAAATAATTACTCGATTAGCGAGCCAAAGCAGGTCCAGAACTAACCTCATCAATTCAATCGAATCATCTTTGTACCCCACCATATCACTTTTTTTTATCACAAAATATTTGGAAAAAGACTTTTATACCACCCACAAAATATTCATCGATGTTTTAGATTCGAAAGTAAAACTGTCATTTTATTGGGTTGTGGTCGATAAAGAAATGATGGAAGGAGATGATCATGTCCAACTGGTAATAAAGAGAAGACTTGTGCATGGATTTTCTTCAACTAGAGCAAATAAGATCGAAAGAAGATATGGATTTGGATTACATGAGAAAATAGAAATCTCCATAATTAGAAGTGGACAATGCTTTTTATATGGGATACTTTTGAGGATATTGCTCATGAGGGGACCATATATATATGAAAACATTAATTCAAACACATTTATTCATCAACATCCTTAATTAATAGCACTCATGCACCATTTAATTTGTTGCAATAAGGTAGAAAAGTGTGTGTGTATGTATAGTGGCATGCATTGACTAATAAGTTTAATAAGTCTCATGATCACTATTTGATTTTCCAAAATCCATGGGGTTGACTTGGTGGGTATTTACCAATTTTAATCACAATAACTATTTGGTTTGATTAATTTGATAGTTGCATTTTGCTTTTTCCCTATATATTTTTTGATAAACTAAATGTTTGTATATTATATATCGTCTAGATTTTGATGAGACAACATATGCTATACATATATATATATATATATATATATGTTGTTATGAGAACAGCATATTTTGTAAGTTATAAGGACATGATGAGTCTAAATGCAATATTGTTAATGAAAAAAGACAAAGTTACAGAAGAGTGAAGCGATGCATGCAGTACATCTCCCTGAACCCAAGGCCATGCAACAGCAATCATCAGAATTATATATTCAATGAAGAACAACCTAATAGCTATTGTGACATTTTCTTATATTCTTTAAAGACGGAAGTTGTGACATTACATATCATCTCTACAATTTACGTCGTACACTTTTTATAAGTTAATAGATATTAGGGAACAGATAGTATTCAATAATTGGAAAAATAAAAATTTATGTAAGTGTATTTTAAGTACTTGCTTTATCTAAAGCAATTGCATTAATCAAGATTAAGCAATTGCATTAATCAATTTTAAGTGATTAGATTAGAAATAAAACATAAAAATATATGTGGATCCGGTTGGAGAGACGAGCTCTCCTCCGTGAGGGCTTCGGTTACATATGTGGATCACCCAAAATGTATAATGGGTGAATGAGAAATTGAGGACCAAAGTGGAGGTTTTGGATCCTAGGAAAAGGAAATATTTTGGCTTAGAAGATATCTTGTCCCACATAAGAAAATTGGAGAGAAATACTCCAATATGTATTGATTTTCCCACATGTAAAGGCTAAGATGCTAAGCAAAAGGCGCTCTCTCGCGTGCGGGGTGCAAATCATTTTAAAACATGCTTGATTCAATTGACTCATTTTGAAATATGCTTGATTCAATTGACTCGTGTGTGTGCATGCGCGTCCTGCGTACACGAAAATGTCGGACCGGTTGGGACTCGTGTGTGTGCATGCGCGTCCTGCGTACACGAAAATGTCGGACCGGGTACACGAATGTCGGACTGGTTGGGGCGGCCTGACCCGAATTAAAAAAATCTCCGAATTAAATTAATCTCCCGAAAAAAGAGACATGGACGGTTGGAAAAAAAGAGACATGTAAAAAATCTCCGACAAAATAATCTCCCGAAAAAAGATTGAATGGGACGGTTGGAAGAAAGATTTGGAGAAAGATTGAATCCTAGTTGGGACGGTTGGAAGAATTGAATCCTGGAATAAAATATTCCTAGTTGGGATCCAATTGCAAAGCTCTTACAACATATATATTGCAAAGCTCTTACAACATATATAACATATATATGAGTTAATAGACAAAACATACATATAAATACATGATCATGTCGTCCTTGGAGTTAAGATATGTTGTAATTCCTGCAATCAACATGCTGAAATCTTTGACACAATTGTACTATACTTGGGATCCATTCTGTGTGATTAGCAATCCCACTTGGATCAAACTTATGTTGCTTTTCATTCTCATCTTACTCTTCACCTTCATCTCCATTCGAATATCACTCAACTCTCCCTTTTCTATTCGGGTCGAAGCCAAGAACTACTCTCTTGTAATCATCATCTCATTCTTGGCCTCTTTAATCCTCCCACAGCTTCTATTCTGGTATTTTTATCCTATCATTTTGCTTTTCTCATCTCATCATGTCTCCACCTTTGTCAAGACTTGTGTGCTTTCTTTGCAACAAATTATACGCATGATTCCCTGTCTTGAACTCTACATCCGTGCTTACAATAACGGTGATCAAGAAGATAGTCGAATAATCCAAAGATCAGATCATCACAACATCATTATTGCAGACGATGATGATCTTGTTTAGGTTTAATTTGCACCATGCATATATATATATATATATATATATATATATATATACTAGTTAGGGAACACGTGCGTTGCACGTGAGTTGCATGTGAGGAGTTAAACTTTTAAAATCTATATTTTGGTTGATTTTTGTTGGGTATTTTTTCAATTCACTTTTTGTTTAATATTTTATTAGAATGTAGTTAACATTTGAATTTTTTAAGTTATTGATTTTGCAATTTAATAAGAGTTATAAAAATAGTACTACCAGTTAAGTTATAGATTTTGCAATTTAAAAGAAAAACTTTCATAAAACTAATCTAAAATAAGTGAAAAGAAAAGGCAACAATATTCTCTGCAAGCGCCATTGGGATAGCATCTAATGCATCTGCGAACGCCCGAATAGCATACTGCCAAGAGAATAAGCTAGTGTCAGAATTCCTACAGTTGATAATTGTTCCCTATAAGAAGGGGTGAGAGAGGAGAGATGTGATTGGCAACTCTTTTTTTTTTTTTTTTTAATATTTAAAATATTATTTAATGTGAGAATAATGTCAATAAAATACATTTATCCAATTAATTTTAATTTTTTTCTTATAAAATAAATGTGTAGTAGTTGTGTATTCTAAAAGTTGATACCAGATAAAATATATAATAGTAGAAGTTAGAGTTGTGGTGAGGTAAAATTAGTACTTCTTTTCGGTTAATATGATAGAAAATAGTTGTGAGAATAAGTAATAAGATGATATGGGATCTTAATTAGATAGATGGAAATATTTGATTTGTGAGAATAAGATATGGGATAGATAGATATTTTATTTTGAAATCATATCCAAGAAAATCAAAGAATTAAATTATGTTCATGAGTTCATTAGATTTATACAAGGAAAGGAAATACTTCACAATCAAGTTTGTTGTATTAATTCTTAACCTGTACATATATATATATATACGCAGAAAACCAACCCTGAATTAACCGAGAAAGAAAATTGAAGAAGAATATAGAATAATGGCAAGAGTTGATAATGCATGGGTGGAATGGGTGGGGCGATTCTTACAACTTCCATTCTACACAGAAGATTATGTGTGCAAGAATCACAAGAGCAGCAAGTACTATGTTGTTTACTGTGCTACTTGCAAGGAACATCCGAAATGCGAACTATGTTGGGAATCCCATCACAAAGCTCTGCATCAACAACCCCATCATATAGTTTTGCAGGTTTGTTTATATTTTCATCTTCAATTAATTCGATTTAATCCCATGCTGCCTGCATAAATGTTTATTTCATCGTGATCCCATGCTGCCTGCATAAACTTTTAAAATCTATATTTTGGTTGATTTTTGTTGGGTATTTTTTCCATTCACTTTTTGTTTAATATTTTATTAGAATGTAGTTAACATTTGAATTTTTTAAGTTATTGATCTTGCAATTTAATAAGAGTTATAAAAATAGTACTACCAGTTAAGTTATAGATTTTGCAATTTAAAAGAAAAACTTTCATAAAACTAATCTAAAATAAGTGAAAAGAAAAGGCAACAATATTCTCTGCAAGCGCCATTGGGATAGCATCTAATGCATCTGCGAACGCCCGAATAGCATACTGCCAAGAGAATAAGCTAGTGTCAGAATTCCTACAGTTGATAATTGTTCCCTATAAGAAGGGGTGAGAGAGGAGAGATGTGATTGGCAAATATCTCTTGTGATTGGGTTCCACCACAAGTAAATATCTCTTGTGAAATCTGGGGATTATTTGAGCAGGGAGGGGAGGCAGTGGGTTTAGAATGTTAATAGGGGTTAAAAATGGCAGATGCCACCACAGGAGGAGAAGTGGCTGTGGCTGTCTTGAACTCTATATTCGTCTACCCCGTCAAGTCATGCCGTGGAATTTCCATCTCTCAAGCTCCTCTTACTTCTAATGGTACTCATTCCATGCATCTCACTGCTTTCACTTACTGGATTTAAGGATTTCAAATTAACTGTTTTTGTACTTTATTACGTAACAGGATTACGTTGGGATCGACTATGGTTAATTGTGAATTCGAAAGGCAGGATGTGTACTCAGAGAGTCGAACCAAAACTTGCTCTAATTGAAGTTGAGTTGCCACTTGAAGCATTTTCACCAGGCTGGCAACCAAACAAAAGCTCATTCCTTGGTGAATTTTACTTGTCTCTTTCCTTTCTTTGAATTTCAGTGTAGAAACTTGCTGATCCTGTTGTTTAAACTAGAGCACTTTCAGCTACACCACACCCTTTTTTAGGCATAATTACTGATACTGCTTTTATTTGCTCAGTTCATTAATTCCTCTACCAGTGATAAGAGCCCCGGGTATGAATGTTCTGAAGATTCCAATGCTTGAACCTGCTGCAATTGCTGATGGTGTCTCTGTGTGGGAATGGTCTGGCTCTGCCTTTGATGAGGGAGACGAAGCAGCTAAGTGGTTCTCTCATTTTCTTGGCAAACCCAGTCGTCTTGTTCGTTTCAATGAAGGTATGAATGCCTGCAAACATTATTATGCTTAACCCCTTCACATGGGAAACTGGTCAACAATCCAACTTTTTCCCAGATAAAACAACTTTTCCTGGTTTTTGGTGTGTGAAGCTAGCTGTCTGTTCTCTTTTTTATTTTATTGACTGCTTCATGATCAACAAACAAATGCTCGTCTTTCTGTTGAAGATGAATTGTAATGGGATTTAATTTCCTTTCAACCACATACATAACAAATGCTTGTTTTGTGAAATTCAGCTACAGAATGCAGGCCTGCAAACTCCGACTATGCCAGAAGCCATACCATCAATTTTTCCGATTGGTATCCCTTTCACCTGCTATCCCAAGTAAGTGAAACTAGAAATTGAATGTTAAAACTGACTATTGAAGGTTTGACTTCAATTAAAACTGATCCAGGATATGTCTTTGTAGGGATCATTGAATGCACTAAATAATCGTCTTTCAGAACCAATACCAGCAAACAGATTTAGGCCCAAGTAAGTATTAACTCACATCCTTAGCTATGACATAACACTCTCACCCAATATCTGAATACTAATGTGTATTTGCCATTCTTGACAGCTTCGTTGTGGATGGATGTGAGCCATTTTCAGAGGATTTGTGGAATGAGATAAAGATAAATGAGTTTACTTTCCGTGGGGGTGAACTGTGCTACCGCTGTAAGGTGAAATATCTTCACACCCCCGCCTTTGGCATTATTACAATCATGAACTTAGTTTTTGTGATGAGAACACTACTCTTGTCTGATGTCCTCAGATCCCCACAATTAATCAAGAAACTGCAGAAGCAGGATGTGAGCCAAATGAAGCTCTCACTCATTTCCGGTCTGACAAAGTACTTTATCCTAACAAAGAGAAACACCGAGGAAGGGTAGGGATTCAGACACAGATGCATGGTAGTATTACTGACCAGATTTGCTCTTGAAAGAATTAATGGAGATGTTGGTCGTTTTCTTTTTTTTTTGTAGATTTACATGGGACAGATGCTGGTGTGCACAAATTACATGCCAGAAAGTGGCAAGGCAATTAGAGTGGGTGACCCTGTCTATCTCTGCAAGGCTGTCTCCTCCTATCAAGACTGCATCCTTTAAACTTGCACCTCATCTTATCATTACCGATGTCTTCTCTGTATCTCTCTGCATCTTCAATCTTAACGTTAATAAACATCTGATTGTGGCTTCATCGCTTCTTTCATCAATTTAAAACTAGTTTTAGTACTGATATAAACTTGATTTGGGGTTTCAAACTAACGAGAAGTATACTGTTTTAATGCTTACATTTAGTTTCCAGTCAATTTACGTTATCATTTTATTCGTAAATATTTCTATTTGATCGACAGTTTTCTTACAGAAAATATCTTTTAAGCTTTTGACTTTACAATATTAATTATTTTATAAAAATGTTAAATTGCTTCAAAGCATGCGACCTATTCATAATCAGACCGTAGAAAGCACTCAGCCTTTGTTCTTGAAAAAAAAAAGGAGCTGTGTTTGATTATCGGACGAGCAATCACATACACATTCCAAGATTAAAAAGGTGTTCACTTATGCAATAACAGCAAAAAAGAAAGAAAAAAAAAATCCTTGTACGAGTACATTAATTTTCCCAACAAACTAGAGTAGACAGGCAAAATTTCTTTTTCCTTGAATATTGGGTTTATCTCGATATAACAAACACAACAAAATAATGTTGTATGAATGCAACTCCTCTCCTTCATCTAGACCTAACAATACTTGACAATGTAAAGTTGATACAGTAAGCAATTGCGATTTCTGAATACAATTATGTCGTGTGGGGAAGTAAACATTCGACAGGCTATGTTGCCTGCCGGAGCATCTGCTGAAGCTGAAATACTTGCTGCTGCTGATCTGGTGGCAGTGAACTTAGCTGCTCTGGTGTCAGACTCAGTACTTGCTGAAGCAACGTTGAATCCACATCAGGAGGAACTTGCATCTGTATACAATCAATACTCCGTATCAACACGGGTCATTTAAGATATGTTATCAAACAAACATGCCTTTTCCAGATCGTGAGGTCTCAATCTAGTCATAATAAATCCTATAAAATCATGTTTTCTTCTTCGCACAGATCCATCTGTACAATAACATTGTATCATTTTTGTTTCAAATTTGTTCAAGTTTTTCATTTATCATACTAAGACCTCCGAAAGTTTCTACAACTTCAATATTATGTTCTCGAAATAAAAACATGTAACAACAAACTAAGCCAATCATCCCACTATGTGAGCTTGGGGCTGAGCTAGACAAAATCCGATTGGGGGCCATAGGTTTTGGATAAGTTTGGGGTGGGATTAATCAATAAGAATCAATGTTCATGAAACAAAATACATATACATACAAGGAATGTATACAAGGGGGCAAAATTCAAAGATGAAAACAAATGCAACAGAGTGTAAGCTTCAAGCCTTCTAGTTGTACTTTACTTCAAAAAGTCTTTTAAGAAATGAGCTCCAATTTCAAATTCTTAAAGTGATTTGAACAATTGAGTAACTGACACACATAATAAAATACTAAATATCAAATGTTACAACTATAAGAAAAGATATGTATAACAACGACCCACAATCCCCCCCTCCCCCCCAAAAAGATAACACACACACACACACACAAATGTTTAAAAAGATATGCCAAGGAGAAACCAACTACCTGAGTAGCTTGCTTCTCAGAGTTCAGAGTTGCTTCTGTTCTGGAGGCTTGTCTTGCTGGAATATCAGTAGTTGAGAATGGTGCAGCAAAATATGTAGCTATGTTTGTGGCCTGTGGAGAAGGATTAGCCCTTCCATCATTCAATTTCACCATTTTTGATGCTCTTTCCATTTGGTTTATCTGATCAGGGGCACTTAAAGCTAGCCCTTTCAGATCCATACCTTTGGCCATGCCAGAGGAAGTTGAGGAGCTAGGCTGTTACCAGAAAAGAGAAAATGCAAAAAATCATGTTCATGAGGTGGGAAAGTCCAGAGTAGACAATTACTTATTGCAACAATATTTAGCATAGACCAATAATATAAATAATAATCTATGTGCAATTTTTCGGGGGAGATTTGCAGGAAGAACCAAAATGTCCAAAAATCTTCATCATATTAATGCTACCTTTTATCTTAATTAACTATCTATAAATCATAACATATTTAACTTTCTACTCTGGCATTACGAGATAAACAAAATTTTACACCTGAAAGCCTGCGACTGAAAATTGTGGATGTACAAGCACAGATGAATGTGTGCTAGAATTCTGAGACATTCGCAGATCATTATGCCCAGCATTAGTGGGTGGAACAGGAACTACATTTTGTGATAAATGATGTTGCATTTGCTGGTTGAAAGAAGAGGAAGTTGGCGCATGAATTTGTTGTCCTACTGACAGATTACCCAATGATTGGGGGTTAATAGAAGGAAGGGATGAAACTCCCGATTGTACAAGCAGTTGGCCTTGCTGTATGACTTGGTTTTGAGTTATTTGTGGATGTTGAATCTGAGATTGTGTAGGAAATTTCTGAAGTGCAGCATATTGGTTTGGTGCACCAGCAGACACTCGACTTTCCTGAGCATAAGGCAGCACGCCCAATTGCGTTTTGGTCTGTGGAAGTGGGGGCAGACCAGGAAGGGTTTGAACACTTTGCACTGAAGGCTGCACTTGTTGAGAAGGAGCTTGCCGAATATTAGGCATCTGCAACTGCATAGTTCAAAGAATCAAATGCAGTAGCTTAATCTCTACTGACTAGTTGCACAAAACATAGTGATGAAGGAAGGAAAACTCTGATGAACAAAACAAACCATTTGTGGAGACAACAGCCCTAGCATAATCTGGGCCTGCATTTAAAGTCAAATAAAAGTTTTAAATTTACCTAGTAGGTCAAGACATATCAAATGAAGAATAAAGGAGGAAAAGAGAACTTCTTATATAAACCTAATGAGAAAATGTAATGAACTACAAAAAACAGGATGTTAAGTAATGCTTATCAATATCCCAGTACTCACGATAGCAAGAAGCCTACAGACTATTCAAAGAACTACCACAGGTGGATAATAACCTGGAAAAGAGCTTTAGGAAAATTTGGGAAGGCAATTAAGAGTTGTCGGACTTGTTCTTTATTTTGTGTAGCCATTGCCTGTCAAAGCCATTAAAAAACCTCATCAGAAATCTGCAACAAACAAATCGACCTCCATGAAAAAATACAATAAAATTATGTATTCTGTAGTGTTTTCTTTCAGTGTTATTTGCCACACTTGGTGCTGCATCTACATATTTTATAAGAATGTAAGTTCGTCATGGCAATAAAAAGGTTGTCCTAAATTCACTTTTTGCTTTCATCTAGGGTTGGCTTAATCATTTATTTTTCATATAATTTCCTATAAACCAAATCCTCGTGAACTTGCTATGCAGTTTTGGAATTGGTCCAGTTCAATATCATGTAGCCACTGGTCCAAGCTGAGTCACGCTCAGAGTCTAACCTTCACTTCAGAAACAATCTCCGTCAGCTGACTCCTAGACATTTTGGCCAAATGACGTGTCAAAGGATCAGTGCCCAACAAGGACTGATGTTGCAATCCAATCAGACTCGATGTGGTAGCACTCTGAACAGATCCAAGAGCTCCTGCCATGACAGATGCAGCAGCTGTAGCAACTGAATCGCCTATTGGCTGGTGAAGACTGGGATGTCCAAGGACTGCTGGACCCCCAAATTGTTTTTGACCATCTGCATTGTAAGGATACATAAGATAATACATAAAATATGAAGTACTGGACTGAAAAAGCTTAGTAGAATGTGAGAGCGAATTCCAAACTTTTCATCTTCATTCAAAGATGCATGCAATATTACAAAACTCAATATTTCAGTTACCAACATTCGAGGCAACACCTGGACCGCCACGGCCCTGCAAGAAACCACCATTTTCAAGAAAGTTAAGATGGGGCAGTATTTAACGTGTTTGTCTCAATCAGACTCAGTGAGCACTGATTACATTTGCATCGAAATATTAGATAGGAGTATAATAACAAGCCCATAGATTCATACAATGAGTCAGAATCATGAAAGATTTACCTGCTCGCGACTCCTGTCAGCATTCTTATCATTCTCAGCAAAGTCAACTCTTAGCTGCCGACCATTTATCTCATAACCCTGAAGATTACGCCGAGCACTTAAAGCAGTCTCTTCATCCTTGTATTCGCAGAATCCATAACCCTTCGGTTTCCCAGTTTCTCTATCAATAACTAATCTGAGATAGAGGGGGAAAACAGGAAAATCGTACTGCAGCTTTAATTAAATGGCAACACCGACAAAGAAAAAACCGAACTATTACCCATAAAAGAAATCGTATCGGCATTAAGAACATAAAATAATAGTTCCCAAAAAAAAGCAAACAAATAAAGGGAAATTAATTAGAAGTAACTATGCACGAAAAAAGCTGATCCATGTTGAAAGAATGGTACTGGCAAGGCAGATCTTAACAATCTGAATGCACAGTTGGAAATATCTATAAGCAATTCTTTAGCAAAATCCACATCCTCATAACACAGGTAACCCACCAACTAAACTCTATGTGCACTCCATCATCACCTCCCCAACCTCAACTTGAATCAAACTCACCTGAAGGAAATAACAGGGCCAACCTCCTCGCATATTTGAACCAGCTGCTCTTCAGTAGCATCATACGGTATATTCCCAACTATACACAGACAACAAACTCCAATCAATTTAAAAACCAATTTCCATAAACAACATAAGTGCAACCCCAGGGTATTTCCAATCTTAACAAACAAATCGAATGTGTAAAATTGGAGCTGTTATTGCCCTCGGAAATAGAGACATCAAATTTATCAAAACCGCATCAAGAACACTCATACTGGCATCGAATTCGAAATGTTAATTAACAGAAAAAGAATAAGATTCTGACCGAAAACGCAGCGATGCTGAGATTGGGGATTGGCGGCCATGAAAGGAATTGATTTCTCAGAAGAAACGGATGCTGCGACCAGGATTAGGTTTAGTATCACGATTCAGCTTCATTTTCTTCTCCTTTCTTGATTAATTAATTCATCGATTATGATACTTTCTACACTTCCAACAACGCTTATTCATTCAGCCGACAATTCACACTGTCTAAACACATTGACACAGAAAAATGCCTACCAAGAATTGAAAGTACTCTCCAGAAAAAGAAAATTTGAGGAGGAAGGAATGAACTTATTTATTTACAAAAAGAGGAATGGAAAAGGGATGAGATTTAGGAAGAGGTTGACAGGGGTCTCTGTATTGGCGCCCTCCCTCCACAGATTTGCCTTCTCCGATTTGGTCAAGCTTTATTACCATTATCGTCAGTGATTCATAACTTTTAGTATTACACAGACACACACTGTTGCACTCTATCTATTACATACTACAATATTATTACACTTTGGGCTTCTCTTCTTGAACAAGATGAGCCCCCCATAATCCATTCGGCCCATTAATAAGTGGATTCACTCCAAATTATAGGAATCCAGTTTAAATGTAAGCTACTAGTTTGTGATTAATTAATGATCAATACATTTTTGTTATAGTTTGTAAACAATATAGATTTATTTTTCTAATAAACTAACTGTAAATTAAATTATTGTCTATTGGTTGGATCTAGATTTTCGTAGTAATCCAGTTGAGTTGTATCGAAGTTTATTTAATGATTTTCGAATTTTTAATGTAAGAAAGTAAATTTGAATTAGATTTAGGGTTAATGAGGTTATTTCAAGTCTTACAACAAAATCAAAATTTGGTTGTCGCAAAATTGAAGTGAGGTAATGAAGATGCGTTGAGCGACAATATGGCAATCATAAGTTGGAAATGAAAAGTTAAAAACTGGTTTTGGGTTCCTTGTCGTTGTCGTCGTCATCATCATCCTCCTCCATCTGCTGCTGAGCCATGTCATAGGTAGCATGAACCCCGAAGAAGACGTAGTAAACACACATGATAATCGTACAGACGCCAAACCTTATAAACGTGGGAGCTCCCAAGGATCCCATGAGAAACAAATTTATAGCTATTGACAATGATGGCAGCCATGGAACTAGCGGAACTCCCCACACTTTAGGCCTTCTTTCCTGCGGCACCAATACTGCGATCCCTAGCGTCGCCAGAAACCAGACGGGGAGGGTCACGGTGTAGCCAACCCACCCTCCTGGCCTCAGACCCCAGTAAGCACTAGTCCCCATTGAAGAAGCTATAATGAGCAGCAAGAAGGTGAGGAGTTTCAGCATGTTTGCTCTTCCTGTGATTCCTCTTGCGTAGTACCTCCTTACCAGAAGTGCGACCGACATCAACATGAAGATGAAGAGCGTGCTCACAGACAACAAACCCGACAAGACATCCAGGCTCGAAAACAAGGCAACCAAGGCACTTGGTAGAGTGATCAAGAGTGTGGCGTATATAGGAGTTCCTGTCTTTGGATGGACAAGGGCGAACCATGGTGGAATCATGTGGGCTCTTGCAATATGTGCTGTGTAACGCGCTTGTGCCAATGCCCCAACCAGAAGAACAGTGCTCATCCCCTTGAGGGCTCCGATGGCAACAATGTATTTTGCCCATTTCATCCCCACGCTCTGGAAAGCAACAGAGAAAGCTGCATTGGTGTCTATATCTGTGTATTTCTGCATCATGCTCAACGAAAGTGCCATCAAGCAATATATTACGGTGATCATGGACATTGATCCCAGCAGCCCCAAGGGTATGTCTCTATGTGGGTCCTTTGTTTCCTCAGCCATGGTCGCAATACTGTCAAATCCTAAATAGGCGAAGTACACAATAGCTGCTGCTTGGAACATCCCTTTAGCTCCATTAGGCATAAAAGGATTTAAATTGGAGGTATTTGCATGAGCAAACCCTGCAACTATCACGAATAAGATTACCAATGTATTGCCAGCTGATGCAATCCAGTTGAAGTATGAGCTCTTCTTGGCACTCGTTACTGCGATCATGGCTGCAATCACAAGCACCCCAACAGCAATTGGATCTAATAAGTTGTAACCATGACGGAGATTGGTATGTATGCGCAATGAATTGGGATGGCGGTCAAGGAGAGTGGTGAAGTAAGAAGTCCAAGCTCGAGCAACTGCTGCACTTCCAACAATGGATTCAAGAAGTATATTACCTGCTGTAATAAAGGCAGCAAGATCACCTAGTTCCACTCTGAGATAAGCAAAAGATCCACCAGCAACAGGGATTTCTATAGCAAACTCGGTGTAGCAGAAGACAGAGAGCATGGCTGAGATACCTGAAGCTACATAGGACAAGACAATGGCTGGGCCTGCATGATCATGTGCTTCCTGTCCGGTAAGAACGAAGATTCCAGCACCAATCACAGAGCCAAATCCAAACCAGATGAGGTCCCACCAGTTGAGGCTGCGTTTCATGTTGTTCTCGCTCTGCTTCCGGAGATCTACCAGCTCCATTGTTTCATTGGAGCGACTGAGAAGGCGGTCCTTCAATCTGGCCTTGGTCTGAGACAAGGCGGAGAGATAACAACTCCAGTTCTCGAAAGACTTTTCTGGGAAAAAGTCTTGCTTGCTCCATCTCCAGTAACTTCTTGGTTGGGCATCACAAATTGTTTCTCCCATAGTATACCCCTGGTTTTCTTTACCTGTTTCACTTCGTAGTTTGCAACACTATAGACAACTATACAAGTTGAGGACTGATTAAATGAAATAATAAAGGCAGGCAGCCAGTTATGACTTATCCAACTATCTTATTAGATAATTCATAAGAGACGCAGAGGAATCCACCCTTGGCGGCCGGTTGGGCTTTCAGTGCATCGCTTTCAGTGAATGATGCACTGATAAAGACTCAATACTGTGTATGCTCATCCAAACACACACTTCCAAAAGTCAAAACTAGCTGCTAAAGGCAACTAAATGTACCAAAAATAAAGAGAGAGAGAGAGATCATGCCTATATCAGACCTGCACTGAACAAACAGACACAATTCTGACATTTCCATTGCATTGGCAAATTTCAGAAATTTTTCAGGAAATCAGGGTCATTTCCTTATTTATCTTTAACTCTGTCTTATTAGACAATTATCAGCAACTGGAAGAACACCGTAGCAGCCACACACATTTCTCTCTGACTATTGCTCTGGGTTTCATCCTACACTACAAAAAAGAACATAAAAAAGGAGTATAATTTACAACCTAGACCGCCATGCCTTCTGCATTTTACTTCCAACATATCTGAACCCGTGAACTGCACCTGCAGTCAGTAGACCTGCAACAGCCTGTCTTGCACTGGAAACCATAACTTTGCGTCTCAGGATCTTCCGCATGCAATCTGCAGCCTCTTCCTTCTTAATACCCACTTTTTGCACAGCTCGACCTGAAAGATAATTAACGCAACATAATGTAGTATATCTTGTTACAAACACTAGAAAACGAAAATTCAAGAAGCTTTTCCATATATCACCCATTAGCGCATGTCATAAGCAAATGGTATGCGGCCAGCTTTTCCATAAAAAAATACAAAAATTAGCATGTATTCCCTGCCAAATCATATATCATACCAGATTCATCAAATGATTTCTCCTCTCCAAGCTTCATCCCCATCTGGCTTCTGAGTGGTGAAGGAAGAGAAGACACAAGGGAGCATGTGGCTGACACCCCACAATCCTGATTTGACAATTCAAGCACATCAGGAATTATGAGATCAATTTAGCCTCCAAGCATATTCATCATAGATGAGTGCACATCTTTTACAACATGCAAGTAAGGTATTGACATCAGGTGAAAAGAATAACTCAATTTGCTAATAACTTGATAAATTAGCAACATGATCAACTGGAAAATATAAATGAAGACTACAGTTACCTCCAAAAAATGCTGAAAAGTAATATATAATTTGGTGAGGGCAGGCTAAAAGAATTTAATAGTAGAAGAGTTGCAGATAAAACAAATTTTATCACTTTAATAGGATAAGAATTTCACCTAAAATCACCAAAGGCTTGTTAAAGTAATAAAAGAAGCACTTTAAACTATGCGAGGCAATTTTATACACAGATCTTGAGAGTTTGGAACTGACCTGGATTAAATTTACGTTTTGATCAGAAGAAGATATTCTAAGCATATCCTGGGATGCAAATTCTTCAAGTAATGGACTGTAAATAGTCTGGAATAACTTAAACTGCCCTTGCACAATCTTTTTCACCTGGGAAATATACATAGGTTAAGTGCTAGCATATCAAGAAACTATTAACCAACAGTTTTGCTATTCCACACCACTTTAGGTAAGAGAAATACATATCACTATCAATGTCAAACTCAACAAGATATAATGAAAAGATATCCTCACTGCACTTTACAACATGTAGTTGCAACAAGAATAGAAAATTGAGGGTCATTTAATATTACCGTCAGTTCCTGATAAAGCGATAAAGCAAGTTATCTTTCAATGGAATATCAGCTCAGAATAGCCTATTTCAACTAATATCTCCAATGTATCATCACAAAAGTGGAAATAAACAACACAAGAAGGTATGGTAGGAATGTTTTATTCACAGGTTTTAGAAGCACAGAAGATGCATGCACCTTCAAGCAAAGTAGCCCATCAAATTTCACACTAGATCTTGAATTAAATACCTTGTTTTTATCCTCTGCAAAAAGCATTCGCAAGTCACCCATGTATGAGAGGCTACATATTTTAGCATACAACTCTTCCTGCAGATACAACAGCAAACAAATATTATGCTTCTCAAATTTTGTATGAGTGCAAACGAACTGAGGAGAAATCACACCTCACAGAAGTTTGATGGCAAAAGGAGGAGAGCAGCAGCGGTTGCAGCCTTCAAATTTAAAGAGTTGAGTTTTTCAACCTCCAAGTTATCCACTAAAACATTAACCTGAAACATATAGATGTGATTCGGATGAGATATATGAGCCATCAACCAGTAAGATAAGTAGACTACAGGTACAGGCAGAAAGTAGAACTGAATTATAAAGTGGGAAGTGCATCAATTTGTAATCCAAGTTGTCAATAGAAAACAATTAACAGATATAAACTCCCCTCATGTAGATTGCCTGTCTACAACAAAGATAATACATAAAGCATATATGTGAAATTATAAAATCAAATACATAATTCTATACAAGTAGGGCTGAACTCAGCAAGGCCATTACCCTCCAATGCGATAACTAAAGGGACAGAAACTTTTATTACAGATACATAAAATTAAAAAAAAAAGAGTTTTCTTGGATGATTGTTAGTCATTTATGGTTTTTAGCAATAATTAAGTTGCACATAAACACAGTTTTAGCTCCTGAACGAACTAAAGTTATAATGTCTACAGAAGACAGCCATTATCACTTCCACTCTAAAAACTTGTTCCCAGAGTGTTTAGTAAAATCCAGCTTACTGGTTTTCATAGAATTGAAAACTAAAGATTGAAGTCAAACTTCATAAAACAATTATTTTAAAAAGGTTAGCCCAATTATAGAGTTGACAGAGAACTAATTTTGCATCTATATAATAATACATATCTGAAAAACATTTTCAGAAGATAAAAAAAAACTTGCAATACATACAGGTTTCTGCAAACGTCCACTCAGGTAGAAACTCTCCCATTTTAGAATATCCTGAACGAGGTCATGCATTCGAACAACACCATACTTGAACATCTGGAGGAGTATCAAGTCAAAATGTCATTTTCATGTAACATTACGGATTAAACTAATATAAACTAAACAGAAACCAAATTTCTACTAGTGAAAACATCATACTAACAATAATATTAAAGTAACTACCCGATCCTTGTGAGAAACAAATGGATTGAAGTGTACGCCAACTCCAACATGATCTGCAACATTAGTAATCTACCAGAAACAAATTTCAAATCAATTAAAAGACCCTAAACATCCAGAACGAGAGGAGAGATGCAAAGTTGCACCAGCTGTGCTCCCCCAAGGTGGACCATCCATGTGGCATAGTGATGCAGATTCATCTTCAGGTTCTTGATCCCAAAGGCAAGCACATAAGATCAGTTGCTAATCCACAAATTATATGGTGAAAGAGGGAAAGGATGGAACATCGTGCAAAGTTATATAATGAACTAGTACCTCTGCGTGCCATTGCTGGGGATCTGCCACACCTAGAACGAAGTCTATCATGGATGTCTGGGAAAAAAACGAAACAAATAATAAATTTAGTAAAGCTATATAAATTGAAATAATCGAAAAAGCCTTGAAATTGACGGAATAACGTTGTTGGGATCTTCATCCAGTCCAATACCACATAATTCTAGTAAATTTAAATCAGACTGTTAATAAGCATCAGCTCGCTGAAAAGAAGAAAAGGTGAGACCTTGTCATAATTGTTCGGATGGAGAGATGAGCCATATACACAGCCAAACTCAACTGGAGGCAGAGTATCCAGAAATGCAATCTCCTCAGAATCCATTTTCTACAATTAGCATATCTTCTATTTATATGCAACAATGTGAAGCGTTAGCTTACGAATACAGACAATTAACACCATAACCAGCACGTTTAACGTCTATATTAAATACGAAAATGAAGGAGTGGGTTGAAATTTATTTTAATTCTCTCTTACAAATTTCATCGAACAGTTCAGTCGCATAGGTGGCTCGTACCGGAGAGATTAATCAGGCACGCTGGAGGTAGTTCTTATGAGATTCAGATGCGAGACTATTCACCAAAGCTCCGCAGATACTGGTATGGTTGGAGTACATGCACATGCGCAGCGGCGACGCTGCTTCAAGGTGACTTTCCGGCTGATCGGCGGTATGCATTGAGTTTCATGAAATAAAGAGCAGGAAATTGATACCCATATATGTTTATTGGGCCAAGCGGCCCAAAGGCCTTCCAGACTTGGGCTATCAACCGCGCGTGGGCCGTACATTCTGATTCCACTATAAATGCGGCTAAACCAGTGGCCAGAGTCCATAGTTTTCAAACCACTTTGAAAATATTGTTGAAATTAAATCCACTGATGAAGAAGGTAATATAGCATTGTCCTAAAATGAGTATAATAATAGTAATTCAAATTCAGAAATAATTTGAAAAGATAAATATATAATAATAAAGTTGGGGAGGGGTGCAATAATATAAAAGGAGGGAGGGAGATGAGTATAAGCGACTGGTGGTATAGAAGTTGACGAAATATTCTTCGCGGCCTGTTTTGAAATCGAATGAATGCTGAAGCTGCATAGCGATCTGTTTGAAGAACTGTAGCCGATTCAATGGAGCGTCCCATTTTTCTGCAACTCTGAACTTGTTGGTACTGCTCTTAATCTTCCTATTTTTCTCCTCTGTCTTATGTTTTCTCGTGTTCGATTATTCAAGGAATTTACCTCTCTCTCTCTCTCTCTCTCTCTCTCTCTCTCTCTCTCTTAAATGAGTTGAGCTAGAGCTTTATTTTTGTGATCTTCAACTAAAGATTTGTGCTTTGAAGAGCATCTATCTGTGTTGGTTTTTGCTTCTGTTTTAGCACTATCCCGGTTCGTATTCCCTTTTTTTGTTTCCCCCCTTTTCCCTTTAATCTCTCTCTCTCTCTCGATGTTTAAAGATTGAGAGGAAAGTTATTCACTGCTCTGTTTGATTCCCCAATCATTGAGTATTATTTCCTTGTTTAGCTCAGAAATCTTATTGAGTATTATTTCCTTGTTTAGCTCATAAATCTTATTATTTCCTTGTTTAGCTCATAAATCTTACTTATGCGTCACTCGCATTGTTTGAAGAACCAACACATTGTCTGAGATGTTAACACCATGATTGTAGGATAAATCCCTATTGAAATTATTTCCAAGTGTTGATCTTTTTTAGATATCTTATGAATAAACTACATTCTATCAATAATTGGGATCTCATCAAGTGGCATTTCTTAAATAGTCATCAAATTAGTTTTGTGATTTCTTTTCATCTCATGCTTGGGTACCTTCATCTAAGGTATACCCTCCAATGCCAGAAACTTAATTATCAGCATGGAATGTCACCATAATTTATTTGTGTATTTGTGTTATTATATACACAGGATTACACTTGTGTCTTGTTGTCCATTTGGCATTTGGCCATATCATATTCAACTTTTGCGCTTGCTTCCAGAGACATGCATTTGTTACTCTTGATAACTTAATCCCAGTATTGGATTCTTTTCTTTGACATTATTACATTTAGAACTATGTTGAATTCTCTGGTCTAATGTTAATAGGAATACTTGGTGTCATCTGCTAGAATGACTATGAAGCTATTTAATGAATATTATATCCGGGAAAAATAGAATTTCAGCCAAAGCTGAGTTTCATTTGAAAGAAAATATTTCGACTTCAAGATCTCAATCTACCTATATATTACCATGATCCTTAACCTACTTGAAATCTTATGTGCAACCATGACCTAGTAGTTTTAGCTTGATACAATTTTATGCTAGATTTTTTGTTTTGGCTTCGTTATATAGGTTTGACAGAGTTCTAATGTTTCACTGTATATGATTCATTTGTAAGAAAACAGTGTGAAGGAGCCATTACTAAATTAATTAAAGGTTCACTTATGTTTTCTACTGATAGTAAAACAAACATTGTAGAACAATTAAGAAAATTAAATGTAACCACCAAGATAATTTTGCATGTCTGAAGTTTCTAGAGTAATGAATTTAAGGTCATATGATTCGATAAGGATGTTTTTTCCTCGTCAACCATTTCTCTGTGAATTATGTAAGAGTTTTGTCCTGGGAGTCATGAACAATTATCTGTAGAATTGCTTGCAATTTTCATGCTTAAGTTTTGCCATCAAATTGATGCAGTGTACTAATACAGGGTCATTACACAGAGGAGAGGGCTTAATATTCGAATCTATCTAGTATATTGCCGGTCTAGGTCTCCAGCATTTTACCATAATATATTCAAAATGTCTTTTCTATCAAAGCTACGCTTGATAACGGTTGATGTTACTGGCACACTTATTGCTTACAAAGGGGAGCTTGGTGACTACTACTGCATGGCAGCAAAATCAATAGGACTCCCATGTCCTGACTATAAACGAGTACATGAGGGTTTCAAACTTGCTTATACAGAGATGGCAAAGAAGCATCCATGTTTTGGGTTCTCAGAGAAGATCCCCAACATTGTTTGGTGGAAGACATGCGTGCGAGAATCTTTTGTTCAGGTAAGAGAGATATAACTATCAGAAGCTATTTCCCTGCATCTCA
The DNA here is from genome assembly GCA_005771605.1 of Scutellaria baicalensis. Lineage (NCBI taxonomy): Eukaryota > Viridiplantae > Streptophyta > Magnoliopsida > Lamiales > Lamiaceae > Scutellaria > Scutellaria baicalensis. The sequence continues at coordinate 9,110,203 of CM016723.1, read as the reverse complement.
TTGTCCTGCCAGTGTCAGAAACATGAGCTAATTAACTGGAAACATATAGAGTCCACACATAATTTGAGTTATAAGCAACTACTTCTAATATTGATCTTCCTACAGGCAGGGTATGATTATGATGAAGAAACATTCGAGAAGGTTTTCAGACGCATATATGCTACCTTTGGTTCCTCTGCACCATATAGTATCTTTCCTGATTCACAGCCATTCCTGAAATGGTTGCGTGGGAAGGGTATTATTGTCGGAATAGTGAGCAATGCAGAATATAGGTATCCGGATGTGATCCTTCCAGCATTGGGTTTGTGTAAGGTAAATCCAAGAACAGGACTCCGTATAATTGCATAAGAATTTGCTATAAAGTTATCTCTATTGTGTGTGATAATATCAAAATATTGGATCTGGTCAGGGATCGGAGTGGGACATTGGGGTGTTCTCAGGTCTGGAAGGTGTGGAGAAGCCAGACCCAAGAATATACGAGATAGCGTTGGAAAGGGCAGGGAACATAGCACCTGAAGAGGCTCTTCATATTGGAGATAGCATGAGAAAGGACTATCTGCCTGCCAAGAGCATTGGGATGCATGCGCTGTTGTTAGACAGGTTTAAAATACCAGATGCTGAGACTTGGACCAAATCTGGTGCTACCGTGCTACCTGACTTGGTGGCCGTTCGAGATTGGCTATCTTCTGAGCAACACCCTTGAATATGGATACTAACTTCTTGTTACCATTAACTTGAAAACATTCACTCCCTTTATTTTATCTATTCAACAAATTGTTGCAGCACCTCCGTTGGAAACAGATATTGTTTTATGGCAATTTTCATTTCCCCCATTGCTCTCTGACTTAACTGACAAGCATTTTGTTGCGATTATTTCAATTACTCGGAGAAACATAATCACAACCATTTTGAATCTAATATCATTTCACAAATCTTGCCAGTTTCCATATCAAATGCAAGATTATGTTAATATAGCAATAGTCGCACTGCTTGAGGAAAATCGAATGCTAACATAATGATGGCTGTTGCTTTGTTGAAGCAAGCTATACCTTATACAAGATACAAATCCCCCAATCGAACTGAAAATTATTGAAGGAAAAGTAATGTCTGATTGATGTTTTATGTTTGAACCAAACATTCTTGTCTTCGCTGGTAAGATATGCGTCTAAGCATACAAAGTGCTGAAAGAGGGAAAAGCAGAAAAATACATTTCTAAATCAACAACTGCATCTCAAATAGAATTCAACATAAGACAAGATTAATGAGCAGTATCTCAAACACGCTGCAGCAGATACATATTGAAACTCTGAAGCACTCTTGGTTGACCAAACAAGAGGCTTTAAGAAGTCTCTGCAGCAGGCTGAGTAACTCCAGACTTGAGCAACAGTTTACTCAGGACCTCTGGCGAGCAAACCTGGTACTTGACTTTTCCATTAGAGAGGAAAACCTCAGCCAACTCAAGTTTCTCTGACGTGAGACTCGTGCTGTCCATAGTCTTACTAAGTACCTTAACAGCAAGCTGAACGGCTTCTTCCCTTGTTATATCATCCTTGTAGTCCTGCTTCAGCATCGATTGAGCAGCCTGATTGTTTGCTCCAATAGCTGCAGCCTTCCAACCACTGTAGTTTCCACTTGGGTCGCTCACGTAAAGCTGAAAGCCATAGTTTTTATCCCAACCTGCAAAAAGAAAAGAAACACCAAATGGACGGAGTCCACCAAATTGAGTGTACCCTTGCTTGGTGTCACATAAGGACTGGACCAGCTGTTCAACAGGCATTGGTTCTTGATAGTTAAAAGTGTAACGCTGAGCTTGGACTCTCGCTGTGTTGATAAGGATGTTGGCATCAGACATAATTCCAGCCACAGCACAGGCAACATGGTCATCAATCTTGTACATTTTCTCAGTGGATGCTGAGGTCTGTAGAAGCTTGGAAGTCACTTTCTTTTCACCAACCAATACAACCCCATCTGTGGACAATATGCCTATAGCACTTCCTGCATTGCCAATCGCCTCCATTGCATACTCAACCTGGTAAAGGCGACCTTCCGGGGAGAAGATTGTTGTACGACTGTCATACCTCCGAGACATGATATAATCTACAGAAAAATGTCTGAATAATGAGATCAAAGCCTCTGTAAAATTAGCAAACCACTGACACAGAATCATGATAATGAAAAATATAGCATGCATATGCTGAAAACAACAGAATCCGGTCAGAGGTAGACAAGGAAAGATAAGTAATAATTGCCTACATGAAATTTATTTAAGCCATATGTAAGAAACTTACGATTGAGTCGCAAACCACTCCTTTTCACTATGACATGTACTATAACAGTTGCCCAAAAAAGGAATATATATATATATATATATATATATCCCACAGAAATGACTTTAATTGCAAAGAAAAAAATAAGGCCTTCACAATTGCCAGTATCATGCTACAAACCTGCGAATCGTATTTGAATCTCCCCTTAATTTTGCCTTGGTCAATTTTCACAAAATTCAAGCTTCACTTTCACAACTTCAGTTCATTAAATGCCATATAGTATGAAAAATCCATAGCCGGGAGGGATCCAGGCATCACATTCAACCAAAGATATCAAAAGGAATACAATAAGGTGGAACCTATTGAAACTCTAACTTCATCTCTCAAATTTAAGCATTCATACTACCATTTTATTATGCAGTATTTACGTTTTCTCTGCCCTAATTTCACAAATACATATTTACCAGTAAAAGAAACCCGAAAAGAACCATATGTACACACATATGTGTAGGCATAATTTGAACTCAATAAACAAAAAGAACATATTAAGGGAATTTTTTTAAGAAACTGACAAACAAGCCCAAGCAAACACCCGATATTGAGGGGGAGCAAACTCCGATTGAGAGAGAGTACCTGAGAAAAGATCTGGATATGGATCTCGCCAAAAG
>CM016723.1:9053477-9107168 GCA_005771605.1 Scutellaria baicalensis | reverse complement strand
TAATCTTGTTATATATAATTGTCTTTTTTTTTTTTTTCTTTTTCTTACCCGTACATGTTGAGTGCATCACGATCGAGCTCGATTTCCTCGGATAGCTATCCTGCAAGACTCTTAGACTTAAAGAAACATTAGATCATTTCTTTTTGATAAAAAATAAAGCTTGCCATGTAGAGATCATTTATAAAAATCATTTAAAAATGATTTATGAATAAAAATATGCTATGCAGTTTTTTCTGAAAACGGGGTGTTACAATCCCCCCTCCTTTTAAAAAATTTCGTCCTCGAAATTTGGGTTTACTAAGCATTAAGCTCAGGGTTAGATCTTAAAATCTAATCTTCACGTTCTCATTTTGTATCTCTTTTCCCATGACTACCCATTGCACTAAGACTAGCGGTATTTGTTATTCCCTAAAAGAAAATTTGGTCTTTCTTCTTAGAAGCCCTACATGTTGTTCTTCATAGGCGATGTCTATATCGACTTCAGGTTCTTCAAGTCTAATGAGGTGACTAAAGTTTGATATGTATTCTTGAAGCATCAACAAGTGTGGAGACGTTATAAACTGCAGATAACTCCGGTGTTAAGGTAAAACGATATAGCCTTATATATCTTGGCTTTAACATTCTCATTTTCCCAAAACGAACTATTCCTTTCCTAAACACAAAATTAGGTATTACTTTCTCCTAGATCTTGTAATCTTTCATTCGTTAGTTGTCGTAAAAATTTACGAGTTTGAAAAGCCCTTGTCGTATCTAGATCTTAGTGATTGCTTCCACATATCATTCCACACTTGAGACCAATCATCTTATTTACTCAAGTTCATCCTCATAAATTGATGTTCGATATCTCCTTCCATATAGCGAATAATACAACATCACTCAAAAGGTAGACTGATAACCGTTGTTGTTAGCGAATTCTAAAACGACAAATATTCTTCCTTACTTCCTTGTGAATAAACGCGCACGTCCTATGTAGATCCTCCAAAAATTCTATTTGTTCTCTCCTATTTGTTGTCCATCTGCGGGTGAAAGACATAGCTTTAGTGGTAGTTTTGTGTCAGCTACTGCATCTTCCAAAAATATTTGTGGTGAAAAAAAGGTCCCGTTGAGACACAAACGAAGCTGGTACTTCATGTTGTCATACCCTTCCATCAATGTACCATCTTGTCAGCCGATATATGGAATGCGTTATCTTAACCGAAATAAAACGAGCAACTTTAGTCAACGTATCGATAATGACCTCATCACCCTCACGTTGTTGAGAAAATTTCCGATATGCCTATAACAAAATCTATCGATATATACTTCCACTCCCATTCCGGCACTTTCAACTGATTCTCTAATCCTGCAAGTCGTTAACGATTGGATTTGATTCTTCGATAGGTGAGACATCTGCCAATCAAATTGTTCTATTGACTTCTTCATTCCTTTCTGTCAAAAGTTTTGTCTAAGGCCTCTATACATCTTCATCTTTACGGGGTGCATGGCGTAAAACGTGGTATACGCCATTCAATACCTCACTTTGTATCTCATCACTCTTCGGCGCACAAAACTACCTTTAAACGTCATAACTTCATCCAAGACTAACAAAATAAAATCTCTAGTCGTTCATCTTAAATATATTTCGCATCAACTTGAGGAATTTGTCATTTCCTTTAAGCTTTGCCATGTATTCCTTGATCAGAGTCGGTTTGGTTGTCGATGCGACAAGCTTTATTGTTGTTCACGCTGGGTAAACGAATGGTAGCTTCATCTTGTAGAATATACAATGAATTATCCTGTTGATTATGTTTTTCACAACGTTTATCTCACTTGGGGATAGCGGATGGTACACGTAGTACTTTTAGTGGTTCTTCATCTTCTTTGACGTATGTCGACTTCTTTTGTGTGAAGATGTATTCGAGATTCTCATGATCCGTGTATATTTCACACGTTTCCCATATAGGTAATGTCAGATATTCAACGTGTGAACTTCTATAAACGATTCTAAGTCATGTGAGAGGCTTAGATAAACGTGAGAATTCTGGGTGAATCTTCTGTAGTACCCTGCCAAACCAAGGAAGTTGCGAGCTTCATTTGAATAAGATGGAGGGTCAACTTATCCCTTGTAACATGGTCTCGTGTCCTAAGAGAGCTACTCGATAAACAAAGCATATTCTAATCGATCTATCATTCTTCTTCACGAACAACATAGATTCTCCCTGAGGTGAGACACTAAATTAGATGAAGGTCTTATGCAAAAGATCTGGTATTCAACCTTCAATTCTTGCATCTCCTTCGGCATCATTCGATATGGTGTCTTTGAAATTGGTGCAGCTTCGGAGATGAAATTGCAAGCGAACCCATGAGTCGAACGGATGAAATTCTTAAAGGTCTTTCATAAGATGTCGTGAAATTCCTAACATCGAAACGTCAGATGCGTCGCTTCTTTTTCTCAATCAATACGATGTTTCCTTGCATGTTTCACATCATTGCTTTCGACTGTAATTCCGTCGAATATAGTTGGTGCATGATATACGGTTCCCACTCCATAGAAGGTAAAACGATGGTTGGGGGTGTTCCTAAATCTACTTCTTGTTTCGTCTAATGAACCGCAACTTTGTTCTTACGTAACGTTCTTGTTCAATCCTTGTATACGTCAAAGTCCTTTATTCCTATTGTATATAGTCGGCTGCAAAACACACACTCATCTCAAGCTCACCTAAAATTCTTAGCTAAGTTCTTATTTTGATGTTTCTCCTAATGATATCTTCTATGAAAGCTCATCTATATTCTTTCTTACAGGTATCATCATTAAAGAGTGTAAAGTCCTCGTATCGAATACAATATGTGCTGGTATACTTGAGAAGTGTAATGTACCTGTCCTCGCTTCATTTGCCCCATCACCTTCTTCATGCTAATCCTTAACCGGGTTCTTACTTCCTTTGACAGACTCAATCTCTGACATGTCATTTAGTTTGGTCTTACCCTTCAGGTTTGGATTCTGGGAACTTCCTAGTCGTGGTCCAAGAGCAAATTTATTTTTTGTCGGCACGCTCATTTGGTTAACGCAATTCTTCACTTTGTGGCCCGGCTGTCGACATCGAAAACATACCCCTTTACCTCGTAAACACTCTCCTCTATGGTTTTTGTCACAATTGGGGCATATTGGTAAAGGTCTTCGGGAAACCGCATTGGTGGGTCGTACACTTTTGACTGTGGAGTTACCTCTTGGTCTTATAGGTGATGATTTCCTCCTCTCCATCTGAATTTCCAGTGGCCACTGATCATTCTCCGATTCGAGTGATGCTCTAATGGACTTAGCTCCTTGAAATAACTCTTGGCTGAGCGCATTAAGTCTTTTATACTCATCATAAGTCTTAATTAGGGTTTCTTGGATAGTATGCATATGAAGCTCCCAGTTCTTCGCTCGCACCGTGTAGTGATGTGCCTCAGCCTCTAGCTCGATCGCCTCCCTCAAACATGCCTCGTAATGTTCAACCGCCTCTTGAAGACTCAAGTAATATGCTCGAAAGTCGATCCGTGCACCAACCTCACAATCATAAACCACTAGTCTCCCGAACACTGTCTGGGCTATGGTTCTAAACATTGGGTGCACTCTGTCTCTAAGATGTTCCGCCGCCTCGGTATCGGTTTCCTTCATCCCATTCAAACGAGCTCTCTCACGAGAAAGGGAAATCCTAGCTATGAACTCCCGAATGTCCTCCCGCTCAAACTGATAAGAGTCTCTATACTCCATCTCTAGATATTGTCTATGAGTCTCATCATGGTCCATGTTAGGAAATCTTATCAAAGAACGAATGAACTCTTAAGTCATTTCTAGTCTTACAACTTCGAGGGTACATTTGTAGAATAATGTATGTGTATTCATAAAGTAACTTTATCTTTTAAAACACATGTAAAGTTTTCATAAAACAAGCATTTGAAGATAAATTTTAAATGCAAAGAGGATCATAAAACATTTAAATAAGAGAAATTCATCAAATACTTCATAGATTCATTCATCATTCATGCTTTCCTTCTTATCATCGACTCATGGTCATCATTCATGTTCATCATAAACATTTTCTTTATACCATACACATAAAACATCTTGCATAAACATTCTCATAACTTTTCTTTCATGAAAACCATTTTTAAACATTTACTCATGTGTGCTTACCTCGAAACGATACGGATGTTTAGCTTCGCTGCGGACCTCCCATCAATGGTTGAATTTCTTAAACATTCACATTTCAAAGCAATATTATGTTTTTTTTTTAATCTTGTATTACTTCAAAAGATAAGCGCCGCTTTAAAGGAAAAACATGTTTTGATTTATAAACCGAGGAGGAAAAACCCAACCTCGGCTCTGATACCACGCTGTAACACCCCGACCCAGTTTTGACGGATTGAGGCACTACCATGACGTTACATGCTCAAAATAAAATATTTGTATAAGGAAAAATTAAAATGATTAAAAATTCTTTTCGTAAAGAAACTCAGCGGAAGACTTAATTATGAAAACACGAGCCCTTCTTTTAAAAAATTGAAGAATCAAGATTTAAACATCCGACTCACCCACATTTGTAAGTCAAAACCTTAAAGTATTTTAAAACATATGAAAATCTTACATAAAAAGTTAAACCAACATGGAAGGTTTCAGAAAGCGTTAAGCACCATCGAAACATACATATTAACATTAATCAAAACATATACTTCTCGGGAGGAGTCCATACAGCCAGCTACACATCCGTTTCGTTGTAAGCTGAACCTGAAAAGATTTAAAGGTAACATCATGAGATTTCTCCGGAGAGGAAGCCCAGTGGGATAACAATACTCTCTCATACATAGAAGCAATTAAATTATTAAGCACGTACTACATGTCCAACAGGCACGCTCACCCGTTTTGGACCCTCATAACATTAGACCAGGCACTCTCGCCCTTATGGTCACATAACATTAAGGAATGTGGGCACGCTAACCCACAAGACCTTGCTTTCATAGACCAGGCACTTGGCCCTTATGGTCGTCGCCCGGCGTGAAGCCCTCCCGGTTATAGCTACGGTGCTTCCCTCCGTAGATTTTCATACATATCTTACTAATTTAAGTATCAACACGTAGTAGAGAGTAGAAGTTACCCACTTTTTGACTTGGTTCGTAAGCGGGGATAGCTCCTGAGGTGTCCGGCTGCCTCGTGCTGCACTCGGCATGTTTATAAGTTCTTAGTCTTTAAATTTGTATTTTAAATCATGGATAAAATTTCTATTATCATGTACTTCATGTAATTAAACATTTGAAAAGGATCTTAACTCACGAAATTCATAAAAGTATTTTCCTATGGTTTAGAATTGTAGAAAATAAATTCTAACACTGAATTACTTTTGATAATTTATTATAATTCATACACTACTCTAATAATTACAAGATTTTAACCATGATCTCATAACTGCATTTAGAATAAGCCACGAAAACAGTTTATAAAACTAACAATTGGCCAATTTTATAAAATTAAGTTTCTACAATCAAAACTACAACTTTTGGACTTAAAACTGCCTCATTTTTGAAAAATCACTATAATTCACATCCTTCTCCAAACATTACCAAATTTTAACCACATGCTCAGGGCCTCATGTATAACAACATACTAAAAGATATTCAAAATATTTAACTTTACCAATTTTATAAAAGTACATTTCTAGGGGCTGAAACTGCATAGTTTAACTCAAACTGGGGCAACTTCGAAAAATCATTATAATTCGTATACATCTCCAAATGTTACCAAATATTTACCATGCACTCAAAACTTCATGTATAATATCATACTAAAACAGTTTTAAAATATTTAACTTGGCCGATTTTATAAAAATAAATTTCTAGGATCTGAAACTGTATGATGTAACTCAAAGATGGACCACTTTGAAAAATCATTAAAATTCGTATACTTCTCCAAATGCTACCAAATTTTTACCATGCACTCACAACATCATGTATAACAACATACTAAAACAGGTTTTGAAAATTCATAGCATAGGATTTTATAAAAATCGTTAGAGGGACTGCAATTTACTCAACTTTTCCATAGGATGATCTATTCCCTTATTCTCTTAACTAAATGATAAATCTAACTCTAACATACTTAATTAACCTCAAGAATATCATCATCACTTATTTAATCACACATGCAAAGAGTTTTAACAATATAATCAAGCATGCAAAGCCTATTTTAACATGCAATTGCACAATCAACACTCAAAGTTCACATATTTTGTAGATTAACCACATATAACAAACATGCAACCATTTCACCACCACATTTCTAGAAAAACCTTTAGATCATACATGCAACACTTATCTCAACATGCATTTCAATATTTAGGACCTAGTCATGCTCCTAAAAAGAAGATTGGTAAGGATTAGCCAAGTATACCTCTTGGATGCACAAACAAGAGTTCTTTGAAAATCTCCTTATTCTTTGGAAGATCTTGCTTTTCACTTAATTCTTGAAAGGGGCAGCAACTTTGTGAGGTGAGATGAAGATATCCTTGATGAAGGAAAAATGGTGTAGAGAGAATATAGAGAAATTTTGCTAGAGAGAGAGTGGAGATGATCGAATGCAAGAGTGGGATGGATCCCTCTTACACACACATATATAACATAATACATGTAGATCATTCATTGTAGTATATATCTATTTTGTGAGGTGATAATTAGTGTAGCATTGAGACTTGTAGTGATTTGATGGAGGTATGGGCTTGGAGTGTAATTCTTATCTAATATGACATATCTAATAATTGTAATCATAGAAATCATACATACATTTTATGTCCAAAAATTTGCACACTATGTAAGTCACACAAGTATGAATGATGATAAATTTAAATAGAACACATCATAAATGTCATACACTATATATCACATAATTCATCAATTAAAGATTCACTTAACTATGATTGGGCATACATTAGTCACATTTTCTATATTAATTATTTAATCTTGTTATACATAACTTGTCTTTTTTTTTTCTTTTTCTTATTCTTACCCATACATGTTGAGTGCATCACGATCGAGCTCGATTTCCTCGGATAGCTATCCTGCAAGACTCTTAGACTTAAAGAAACATTAGATCATTTCTTTTTGATAAAACATAAAGCTTGCCATGTAGAGATCAGTTATAATAAATCATTTTAAAAAAATTGATTTATGAATAAAAATATGCTATGCAGTTTTTTCTGAAAACGGGGTGTTACAATCCCCCCTCCTTTTAAAAAATTTCGTCTTCGAAATTTGGGTTTACTAAGCATTAAGCTCAGGGTTAGATCTTAAAATCTAATCTTCACGTTCTCATTTTGTATCTCTTTTCCCATGACTACCCATTGCACTAAGACTAGCGGTATTTGTTATTCCCTAAAAGAAAATTTGGTCTTTCTTCTTAGAAGCCCTACATGTTGTTCTTCATAGGTGATGTCTATATCGACTTCATGTTCTTCAAGTCTAATGAGGTGACTAAAGTTTGATATGTATTCTTGAAGCATCAACAAGTGTGGAGACGTTATAAACTGCAGATAACTCCGGTGTTAAGGTAAAACGATATAGCCTTATATATCTTGGCTTTAACATTCTCATTTTCCCAAAACGAACTATTCCTTTCCTAAACACAAAATTAGGTATTACTTTCTCCTAGATCTTGTAATCTTTCATTCGTTAGTTGTCGTAAAAATTTACGAGTTTGAAAAGCCCTTGTCGTATCTAGATCTTAGTGATTGCTTCCACATATCATTCCACACTTGAGACCAATCATCTTATTTACTCAAGTTCATCCTCATAAATTGATGTTCGATATCTCCTTCCATATAGCGAATAATACAACATCACTCAAAAGGTAGACTGATAACCGTTGTTGTTAGCGAATTCTAAAACGACAAATATTCTTCCTTACTTCCTTGTGAATAAACGCGCACGTCCTATGTAGATCCTCCAAAAATTCTATTTGTTCTCTCCTATTTGTTGTCCATCTGCGGGTGAAAGACATAGCTTTAGTGTAGTTTTGTGTCCAGCTACTGCATCTTCCAAAAAATATTTGTGGTGAAAAAAGGTCCCGTTGAGACACAAACGAAGCTGGTACTTCATGTTGTCATACCCTTCCATCAATGTACCATCTTGTCAGCCGATATATGGAATGCGTTATCTTAACCGAAATAAAACGAGCAACTTTAGTCAACGTATCGATAATGACCTCATCACCTCACGTTGTTGAGAAAATTTCCGATATGCCTATAACAAAATCTGTCGATATATACTTCCACTCCCATTCCGGCACTTTCAACTGATTCTCTAATCCAGCAAGTCGTTAACGATTGGATTTGATTCTTCGATAGGTGAGACATCTGCCAATCAAATTGTTCTATTGACTTCTTCATTCCTTTCTGTCAAAAGTTTTGTCTAAGGCCTCTATACATCTTCATCTTTACGGGGTGCATGGCGTAAAACGTGGTATACGCCATTCAATACCTCACTTTGTATCTCATCACTCTTCGGCGCACAAAACTACCTTTAAACGTCATAACTTCATCCAAGACTAACAAAATAAAAATCTCTAGTCGTTCATCTTAAATATATTTCGCATCAACTTGAGGAATTTGTCATTTCCTTTAAGCTTTGCCATGTATTCCTTGATCAGAGTCGGTTTGGTTGTCGATGCGACAAGCTTTATTGTTGTTCACGCTGGGTAAACGAATGGTAGCTTCATCTTGTAGAATATACAATGAATTATCCTGTTGATTATGTTTTTCACAACGTTTATCTCACTTGGGGATAGCGGATGGTACACGTAGTACTTTTAGCGGTTCTTCATCTTCTTTGACGTATGTCGACTTCTTTTGTGTGAAGATATATTCGAGATTCTCATGATCCGTGTATATTTCACACGTTTCCCATATAGGTAATGTCAGATATTCAACGTGTGAACTTCTATAAACGATTCTAAGTCATGTGAGAGGCTTAGATAAACGTGAGAATTCTGGGTGAATCTTCTGTAGTACCCTGCCAAACCAAGGAAGCTGCGAGCTTCATTTGAATAAGATGGAGGGTCAACTTATCCCTTGTAACATGGTCTCGTGTCCTAAGAGAGCTACTCGATAATCAAAGCATATTCTAATCGATCTATCATTCTTCTTCACGAACAACATAGATTCTCCCTGAGGTGAGACACTAAATTAGATGAATGTCTTATGCAAAAGATCTGGTATTCAACCTTCAATTCTTGCATCTCCTTCGGCATCATTCGATATGGTGTCTTTGAAATTGGTGCAGCTTCGGAGATGAAATTGCAAGCGAACCCATGAGTCGAACGGATGAAATTCTTAAAGGTTTTTCATAAGATGTCGTGAAATTCCTAACATCGAAACGTCAGATGCGTCGCTTCTTTTTCTCAATCAATACGATGTTTCCTTGCATGTTTCACATCATTGCTTTCGACTGTAATTCCGTCGAATATAGTTGGTGCATGATATACGGTTCCCACTCCATAGAAGGTAAAACGATGGTTGGGGGTGTTCCTAAATCTACTTCTTGTTTCGTCTAATGAACCGCAACTTTGTTCTTACGTAACGTTCTTGTTCAATCCTTGTATACGTCAAAGTCCTTTATTCCTATTGTATATAGTCGGCTGCAAAACACACACTCATCTCAAGCTCACCTAAAATTCTTAGCTAAGTTCTTATTTTGATGTTTCTCCTAATGATATCTTCTATGAAAGCTCATCTATATTCTTTCTTACATGTATTATCATTAAAGAGTGTAAAGTCCTCGTATCGAATACAATATGTGCTGGTATACTTTAGAAGTGAAATGTACCTGTCCTCGCTTCATTTGCCCCATCACCTTCTTCATGCTAATCCTTAACCGGGTTCTTACTTCCTTTGACAGACTCAATCTCTGACATGTCATTTAGTTTGGTCTTACCCTTCAGGTTTGGATTCTGGGAACTTCCTAGTCGTGGTCCAAGAGCAAAATTATTTTTTGTCGGCACGCTCATTTGGTTAACGCAATTCTTCACTTTGTGGCCCGGCTGTCTACATCGAAAACATACCCCTTTACCTCGTAAACACTCTCCTCTATGGTTTTTGTCACAATTGGGGCATATTGGTAAAGGTCTTCGGGAAACCGCGTTGGTGGGTCGTACATTTTTGACTGTGGAGTTACCTCTTGGTCTTATAGGTGATGATTTCCTCCTCTCCATCTGAATTTCCAGTGGCCTCTGATCATTCTTCGATTCGAGTGATGCTCTAATGGACTTAGCTCCTTGAAATAACTCTTGGCTGAGCGCATTAAGTCTTTCATACTCATCATAAGTCTTAATTAGGGTTTCTTGGATAGTATGCATATGAAGCTCCCAGTTCTTCGCTCGCACCGTGTAGTGATGTGCCTCAGCCTCTAGTTCGATCGCCTCCCTCAAACATGCCTCGTAATGTTCTACCGCCTCTTGAAGACTCAAGTAATATGCTCGAAAGTCGATCCGTGCACCAACCTCACAATCATAAACCAATAGTCTCCCGAACACTGTCTGGGCTATGGTTCTAAACATTGGGTGCACTCTGTCTCTAAGATGTTCCGCCGCCTCGGTATCGGTTTCCTTCATCCCGTTCAAACGAGCTCTCTCACGAGAAAGGGAAATCCTAACTATGAACTCCCGAATGTCCTCCCGCTCAAACTGATAAGAGTCTCTATACTCCATCTCTAGATATTGTCTATGAGTCTCATCATGGTCCATCTTAGGAAATCTTATCAAACAACGAATGAACTCTTAAGTCATTTCTAGTCTTACAACTTCGAGGGTACATTTGTAGAATAATGTATGTGTATTCATAAAGTAACTTTATCTTTTAAAACACATGTAAAGTTTTCATAAAACAAGCATTTGAAGATAAATTTTAAATGCAAAGAGGATCATAAAACATTTAAATAAGAGAAATTCATCAAATACTTCATAGATTCATTCATCATTCATGCTTTCCTTCTTATCATCGACTCATGGTCATCATTCATGTTCATCATAAACATTTTCTTTATACCATATACATAAAACATCTTGCAGAAACATTCTCATAACTTTTCTTTCCTGAAAACCATTTTTAAACATTTACTCATGTGTGCTTACCTCGAAACGATACGGATGTTTAGCTTCGCTGCGGACTTCCCATCAATGGTTGAATTTCTTAAACATTCACATTTCAAAGTAATATTATGTTTTTTTTTTAATCTTGTATTACTTCAAAAGATAAGCGCCGCTTTAAAGGAAAAACATGTTTTGATTTATAAACCGAGGAGGAAAAACCCAACCTCGGCTCTGATACCACGCTGTAACACCCCGACCCAGTTTTGAGGTATTGGGGCACTACCATGACGTTACATGCTCAAAATAAAATATTCGTATAAGGAAAAATTAAAATGATTAAAAATTCTTTTCGTAAAGAACTCAGCGGAAGACTTAATTATTAAAACACGAGCCCTTTTTTTTTCTTTTTAAAAAAATAAAGGATGAAGATGTAAACATCCGAATCGAAGAATGATCAGAGGCCACTGGAAATTCAGATGGAGAGTAGGAAATCATCACCTATAAGACCAAGAGGTAACTCCTCAGTCAAAAGTGTACGACCCACCAATGCGGTTTCCCGAAGACCTTTACCAATATGCCCCAATCCCTCAAACATCCGACTCGTGACTTACCCACATTTGTAAGTCAAAACCTTAAAGTATTTTAAAACATATGAAAATCTTACATAAAAAGTTAAAACAACATGGAAGGTTTCAGAAAGTGTTAAGCACCATCAAAACATACATATTAACATTAATCAAAACATATACTTCTCGGGAGGAGTCCATACAGCCAGCTACACATCCGTTTCGTTGTAAGCTGAACCTGAAAAGATTTAAAGGTAACATCATGATGAGATTCTTCCGGAGAGGAAGCCCAGTGGGATAACAATACTCTCTCATACATAGAATCAATTAAATTATTAAGCACGTACTACATGTCCAACAGGCACGCTCACCCGTTTTGGACCCTCATAACATTAGACCAGGCACTCTCGCCCTTATGGTCACATAACATTAAGGAATGTGGGCACGCTAACCCACAAGACCTTGATTTCATAGACCAGGCACTTGGCCCTTATGGTCGTCGCCCGGCGTGAAGCCCTCCCGGTTATAGCTACGGTGCTTCCCTCCGTAGATTTTCATACATATCTTACTAATTTAATTATCAACACGTAGTAGAGAGTAGAAGTTACCCACTTTTTGACTTGGTTCGTAAGCGGGGATAGCTCCTGAGGTGTCCGGCTGCCTCGTGCTGCACTCGGCATGTTTATAAGTTCTTAGTTTTTAAATTTGTATTTTAAATCATGGATAAAATTTCTATTATCATGTACTTCATGTAATTAAACATTTGAAAAGGATCTTAACTCATGAAATTCATAAAAGTATTTTCCTATGGTTTAGAATTGTAGAAAATAAATTCTAACACTGAATTACTTTTGATAATTTATTATAATTCATACACTACTCTAATAATTACAAGATTTTAACCATGATCTCATAACTGCATTTAGAATAAGCCACGAAAACAGTTTATAAAACTAACAATTGGCCAATTTTATAAAATTAAGTTTCTACAATCAAAACTACAACTTTTGGACTTAAAACTGCCTCATCTTTGAAAAATCACTATAATTCACATCCTTCTCCAAACATTACCAAATTTTAACCACATTCTCAGGGCCTCATGTATAACAACATACTAAAAGGGATTCAAAATATTTAACTTTACCAATTTTATAAAAATACATTTCTAGGGGCTGAAACTGCATAGTTTAACTCAAACTGGGGCAATTTCGAAAAATCATTATAATTCGTATACATCTCAAAATGTTACCAAATATTTACCATGCACTCAAAACATCATGTATAACAACATACTAAAACAGGTTTCGAAAATTCATAGCATAGGATTTTATAAAAATCGTTAGAGGGACTGCAATTTACTCAACTTTTCCATAGGATGATCTATTCCCTTATTCTCTTAACTAAATGATAAATCTAACTCTAACATACTTAATTAACCTCAAGAATATCATCATCACTTATTTAATCACACATGCAAAGAGTTTTAACAATATAATCAAGCATGCAAAGCCTATTTTAACATGCAATTGCACAATCAACACTCAAAGTTCACATATTTTGTAGATTAACCACATATAACAAACATGCAACCATTTCACCACCACATTTCTAGAAAAACCTTTAGATCATACATGCAACACTTATCTCAACATGCATTTCAATATTTAGGACCTAGTCATGCTCCTAAAAAGAAGATTGGTAAGGATTAGCCAAGTATACCTCTTGGATGCACAAACAAGAGTTCTTTGAAAATCTCCTTATTCTTTGGAAGATCTTGCTTTTCACTTAATTCTTGAAAGGGGCAGCAACTTTGTGAGGTGAGATGAAGATATCCTTGATGAAGGGAAAATGGTGTAGAGAGAATATAGAGAAATTTTGCTAGAGAGAGAGTGGAGATGATCGAATGCAAGAGTGGGATGGATCCCTCTTACACACACATATATAACATAATACATGTAGATCATTTATTGTAGTATATATCTATTTGTGAGGTGATAATTAGTGTAGCATTGAGACTTGTAGTGATTTGATGGAGGTATGGGCTTGGAGTGTAATTCTTATCTAATATGACATATCTAATAATTGTAATCATAGAAATCATACATACATTTTATGTCCAAAAATTTGCACACTATGTAAGTCACACAAGTATGAATGATGATAAATTTAAATAGAACACATCATAAATGTCATACACTATATATCACATAATTCATCAATTAAAGATTCACTTAACTATGATTGGGCATACATTAGTCACATTTTCTATATTAATTATTTAATCTTGTTATACATAACTTGTCTTTTTTTTTTCTTTTTATTACCCGTACATGTTGAGTGCATCACGATCGAGCTCGATTTCCTCGGATAGCTATCCTGCAAGACTCTTAGACTTAAAGAAACATTAGATCATTTCTTTTTGATAAAACATAAAGCTTGCCATGTAGAGATCATTTATAATAAATCATTTAAAAAAAAATGATTTATGAATAAAAATATGCTATGCAGTTTTTTCTGAAAACGGGGTGTTACAATCCCCCCTCCTTTTAAAAAATTTCGTCCTCGAAATTTGGGTTTACTAAGCATTAAGCTCTGGGTTAGATCTTAAAATCTAATCTTCACGTTCTCATTTTGTATCTCTTTTCCCATGACTGCCCACTGCACTAAGACTAGCGGTATTTGTTATTCCCTAAAAGAAAATTTGGTCTTTCTTCTTAGAAGCCCTACATGTTGTTCTTCATAGGTGATGTCTATATCGACTTCAGGTTCTTCAAGTCTAATGAGGTGACTAAAGTTTGATATGTATTCTTGAAGCATCAACAAGTGTGGAGACGTTATAAACTGCAGATAACTCCGGTGTTAAGATAAAACGATATAGCCTTATATATCTTGGCTTTAACATTCTCATTTTCCCAAAACGAACTATTCCTTTCCTAAACACAAAATTAGGTATTAGTTTCTCCTAGATCTTGTAATCTTTCATTCGTTAGTTGTCGTAAAAATTTACGAGTTTGAAAAGCCCTTGTCGTATCTAGATCTTAGTGATTGCTTCCATATATCATTCCACACTTGAGACCAATCATCTTATTTACTCAAGTTCATCCTCATAAATTGATGTTCGATATCTCCTTCCATATAGCGAATAATACAACATCACTCAAAAGGTAGAATGATAACCGTTGTTGTTAGCGAATTCTAAAACGACAAATATTCTTCCTTACTTCCTTGTGAATAAACGCGCACGTCCTATGTAGATCCTCCAAAAATTCTATTTGTTCTCTCCTATTTGTTGTCCATCTGCGGGTGAAAGACATAGCTTTAGTGTAGTTTTGTGTCCAGCTACTGCATCTTCCAAAAAATATTTGTGGTGAAAAAAGGTCCCGTTGAGACACAAACGAAGCTGGTACTTCATGTTGTCATACCCTTCCATCAATGTACCATCTTGTCAGCCGATATATGGAATGCGTTATCTTAACCGAAAAAAACGAGCAACTTTAGTCAACATATCGATAATGACCCCATCACCTCACGTTGTTGAGAAAATTTCCGATATGCCTATAACAAAATCTATCGATATATACTTCCACTCCCATTCCGGCACTTTCAACTGATTCTCTAATCCAGCAAGTCGTTAACGATTGGATTTGATTCTTCGATAGGTGAGACATCTGCCAATCAAATTGTTCTATTGACTTCTTCATTCCTTTCTGTCAAAAGTTTTGTCTAAGGCCTCTATACATCTTCATCTTTACGGGGTGCATGGCGTAAAACGTGGTATACGCCATTCAATACCTCACTTTGTATCTCATCACTCTTCGGCGCACAAAACTACCTTTAAACGTCATAACTTCATCCAAGACTAACAAAATAAAAATCTCTAGTCGTTCATCTTAAATATATTTCGCATCAACTTGAGGAATTTGTCATTTCCTTTAAGCTTTGCCATGTATTCCTTGATCAGAGTCGGTTTGGTTGTCGATGCGACAAGCTTTATTGTTGTTCACGCTGGGTAAACGAATGGTAGCTTCATCTTGTAGAATATACAATGAATTATCCTGTTGATTATGTTTTTCACAACGTTTATCTCACTTGGGGATAGCGGATGGTACACGTAGTACTTTTAGCGGTTCTTCATCTTCTTTGACGTATGTCGACTTCTTTTGTGTGAAGATGTATTCGAGATTCTCATGATCCGTGTATATTTCACACGTTTCCCATATAGGTAATGTCAGATATTCAACGTGTGAACTTCTATAAACGATTCTAAGTCATGTGAGAGGCTTAGATAAACGTGAGAATTCTGGGTGAATCTTCTGTAGTACCCTGCCAAACCAAGGAAGTTGCGAGCTTCATTTGAATAAGATGGAGGGTCAACTTATCCCTTGTAACATGGTCTCGTGTCCTAAGAGAGCTACTCGATAATCAAAGCATATTCTAATCGATCAATCATTCTTCTTCACGAACAACATAGATTCTCCCTGAGGTGAGACACTAAATTAGATGAAGGTCTTATGCAAAAGATCTGGTATTCAACCTTCAATTCTTGCATCTCCTTCGGCATCATTCGATATGGTGTCTTTGAAATTGGTGCAGCTTCGGAGATGAAATTGCAAGCGAACCCATGAGTCGAACGGATCAAATTCTTAAAGGTCTTTCATAAGATGTCGTGAAATTCCTAACATCGAAACGTCAGATGCGTCGCTTCTTTTTCTCAATCAATACGATGTTTCCTTGCATGTTTCACATCATTGCTTTCGACTGTAATTCCGTCGAATATAGTTGGTGCATGATATACGGTTCTCACTCCATAGAAGGTAAAACGATGGTTAGGGGGTGTTCCTAAATCTACTTCTTGTTTCGTCTAATGAACCGCAACTTTGTTCTTACGTAACGTTCTTGTTCAATCCTTGTATACGTCAAAGTCCTTTATTCCTATTGTATATAGTCGGCTGCAAAACACACACTCATCTCAAGCTCACCTAAAAATTCTTAGCTAAGTTTTTATTTTGATGTTTCTCCTAATGATATCTTCTATGAAAGCTCATCTATATTCTTTCTTACAGGTATCATCATTAAAGAGTGTAAAGTCCTCGTATCGAATACAATATGTGCTGGTATACTTGAGAAGTGTAATGTACCTGTCCTCGCTTCATTTGCCACATCACCTTCTTCATGCTAATCCTTAACCGGGTTCTTACTTCCTTTGACAGACTCAATCTCTGACATGTCATTTAGTTTGGTCTTACCCTTCAGGTTTGGATTCTGGGAACTTCCTAGTCATGGTTAACGCAATTCTTCACTTTGTGGCCCGGCTGTCGACATCGAAAACATACCCCTTTACCTCGTAAACACTCTCCTCTATGGTTTTTGTCACAATTGGGGCATATTGGTAAAGGTCTTCGGGAAACCGCATTGGTGGGTCGTACACTTTTGACTGTGGAGTTACCTCTTGGTTTTATAGGTGATGATTTCCTACTCTCCATCTGAATTTCCAGTGGCCTCTGATCATTCTTCGATTCGAGTGATGCTCTAATGGACTTAGCTCCTTGAAATAACTCTTGGCTGAGCGCATTAAGTCTTTCATACTCATCATAAGTCTTAATTAGGGTTTCTTGGATAGTATGCATATGAAGCTCCCAGTTCTTTGCTCGCACCGTGTAGTGATGTGCCTCAGCCTCTAGCTCGATCGCCTCCCTCAAACATGCCTCGTAATGTTCTACCGCCTCTTGAAGACTCAAGTAATATGCTAGAAAGTCGATCCGTGCACCAACCTCACAATCATAAACCACTAGTCTCCCGAACACTGTCTGGGCTATGGTTCTAAACATTGGGTGCACTCTGTCTCTAAGATGTTCCGCCACCTCGATATCGGTTTCCTTCATCCCGTTCAAACGAGCTCTCTCACGAGAAAGGGAAATCCTAGCTATGAACTCCCGAATGTCTTCCCGCTCAAACTGATAAGAGTCTCTATACTCCATCTTTAGATATTGTCTATGAGTCTCATCATGGTCCATCTTAGGAAATCTTATCAAACAACGAATGAACTCTTAAGTCATTTCTAGTTTTACAACTTCGAGGGTACATTTGTAGAATAATGTATGTGTATTCATAAAGTAACTTTATCTTTTAAAACACATGTAAAGTTTTCATAAAACAAGCATTTGAAGATAAATTTTAAATGCAAAGAGGATCATAAAACATTTAAATAAGAGAAATTCATCAAATACTTCATAGATTCATTCATCATTCATGCTTTCCTTCTTATCATCGACTCATGGTCATCATTCATGTTCATCATAAACATTTTCTTTATACCATACACATAAAACATCTTGCATAAACATTCTCATAACTTTTCTTTCATGAAAACCATTTTTAAACATTTACTCATGTGTGCTTACCTCGAAACGATACGGATGTTTAGCTTCGCTGCGGACCTCCCATCAATGGTTGAATTTCTTAAACATTCACATTTCAAAGTAATATTATTATTATTTTTTTTAATCTTGTATTACTTCAAAAGATAAGCGCCGCTTTAAAGGAAAAACATGTTTTGATTTATAAACCGAGGAGGAAAAACCCAACCTCGGCTCTGATACCACGCTGTAACACCCCGACCCAGTTTTGAGGGATTGGGGCACTACCATGACGTTACATGCTCAAAATAAAATATTCGTATAAGGAAAAATTAAAATGATTAAAAATTCTTTTCGTAAAGAAACTCAGCGGAAGACTTAATTATTAAAACACGAGCCCTTTTTTTTTCTTTTTAAAAAAATAAAGGATGAAGATGTAAACATCCGACTCGTGACTTACCCACATTTGTAAGTCAAAACCTTAAAGTATTTTAAAACATATGAAAATCTTACATAAAAAGTTAAACCAACATGGAAGGTTTCAGAAAGTGTTAAGCACCATCAAAACATACATATTAACATTAATCAAAACATATACTTCTCGGGAGGAGTCCATACAGCCAGCTACACATCCGTTTCGTTGTAAGCTGAACCTGAAAAGATTTAAAAGTAACATCATGATGAGATTCCTCCGGAGAGGAAGCCCAGTGGGATAACAATACTCTCTCATACATAGAAGCAATTAAATTATTAAGCACGTACTACATGTCCAACAGGCACGCTCACCCGTTTTGGACCCTCATAACATTAGACCAGGCACTCTCGCCCTTATGGTCACATAACATTAAGGAATGTGGGCACGCTAACCCACAAGACCTTGCTTTCATAGACCAGGCACTTGGCCCTTATGGTCGTCGCCCGGCGTGAAGCCCTCCCGGTTATAGCTACGGTGCTTCCCTCCGTAGATTTTCATACATATCTTACTAATTTAATTATCAACACGTAGTAGAGAGTAGAAGTTACTCATTTTTTGACTTGGTTCGTAAGCGGGGATAGCTCCTGAGGTGTCCGGCTGCCTCGTGCTGCACTCGGCATGTTTATAAGTTCTTAGTTTTTAAATTTGTATTTTAAATCATGGATAAAATTTCTATTATCATGTACTTCATGTAATTAAACATTTGAAAAGGATCTTAACTCACGAAATTCATAAAATTATTTTCCTATGGTTTAGAATTGTAGAAAATAAATTCTAACACTGAATTACTTTTGATAATTTATTATAATTCATACACTACTCTAATAATTACAAGATTTTAACCATGATCTCATAACTGCATTTAGAATAAGCCACGAAAACAGTTTATAAAACTAACAATTGGCCAATTTTATAAAATTAAGTTTCTACAATCAAAACTACAACTTTTGGACTTAAAACTGCCTCATCTTTGAAAAATCACTATAATTCACATCCTTCTCCAAACATTACCAAATTTTAACCACATGCTCAGGGCCTCATGTATAACAACATACTAAAAGATATTCAAAATATTTAACTTTACCAATTTTATAAAAGTACATTTCTAGGGGCTGAAACTGCATAGTTTAACTCAAACTGGGGCAACTTCGAAAAATCATTATAATTCGTATACATCTCCAAATGTTACCAAATATTTACCATGCACTCAAAACTTCATGTATAATATCATACTAAAACAGTTTTAAAATATTTAACTTGGCCGATTTTATAAAAATAAATTTCTAGGATCTGAAACTGTATGATGTAACTCAAACATGGACCACTTTGAAAAATCATTAAAATTCGTATACTTCTCCAAATGCTACCAAATGTTTACCATGCACTCAAAACATCATGTATAACAACATACTAAAACAGGTTTTGAAAATTCATAGCATAGGATTTTATAAAAATCGTTAGAGGGACTGCAATTTACTCAACTTTTCCATAGGATTATCTATTCCCTTATTCTCTTAACTAAATGATAAATCTAACTCTAACATACTTAATTAACCTCAAGAATATCATCATCACTTATTTAATCACACATGCAAAGAGTTTTAGCAATATAATCAAGCATGCAAAGCCTATTTTAACATGCAATTGCACAATCAACACTCAAAGTTCACATATTTTGTAGATTAACCACATATAACAAACATGCAACCATTTCACCACCACATTTCTAGAAAAACCTTTAGATCATACATGCAACACTTATCTCAACATGCATTTCAATATTTAGGACCTAGTCATGCTCCTAAAAAGAAGATTGGTAAGGATTAGCCAAGTATACCTCTTGGATGCACAAACAAGAGTTCTTTGAAAATCTCCTTATTCTTTGGAAGATCTTGCTTTTCACTTAATTCTTGAAAGGGGCAGCAACTTTGTGAGGTGAGATGAAGATATCCTTGATGAAGGGAAAATGGTGTAGAGAGAATATAGAGAAATTTTGCTAGAGAGAGAGTGGAGATGATCGAATGCAAGAGTGGGATGGATCCCTCTTACACACACATATATAACATAATACATGTAGATCATTCATTGTAGTATATATCTAATTGTGAGGTGATAATTAGTGTAGCATTGAGACTTGTAGTGATTTGATGGAGGTATGGGCTTGGAGTGTAATTCTTATCTAATATGACATATCTAATAATTGTAATCATAGAAATCATACATACATTTTATGTCCAAAAATTTGCACACTATGTAAGTCACACAAGTATGAATGATGATAAATTTAAATAGAACACATCATAAATGTCATACACTATATATCACATAATTCATCAATTAAAGATTCACTTAACTATGATTGGGCATACATTAGTCACATTTTCTATATTAATTATTTAATCTTGTTATATATAACTTGTCTTTTTTTTTTTTCTTTTTCTTACCCGTACATGTTGAGTGCATCACGATCGAGCTCGATTTCCTCGGATAGCTATCCTGCAAGACTCTTAGATTTAAAGAAACATTAGATCATTTCTTTTTGATAAAACATAAAGCTTGCCATGTAGAGATCATTTATAATAAATCATTTAAAAAAAATGATTTATGAATAAAAATATGCTATGCAGTTTTTTCTGAAAACGGGGTGTTACAAACTCTTTAATGATGATACCTGTAAGAAAGAATATAGATGAGCTTTCATAGAAGATATCATTAGGAGAAACATCAAAATAAGAACTTAGCTAAGAATTTTAGGTGAGCTTGAGATGAGTGTGTGTTTTGCAGCCGACTATATACAATAGGAATAAAGGACTTTGACGTATACAAGGATTGAACAAGAACGTTACGTAAGAACAAAGTTGCGGTTCATTAGACGAAACAAGAAGTAGATTTAGGAACACCCCCAACCATCGTTTTACCTTCTATGGAGTGGGAACCGTATATCATGCACCAACTATATTCGACGGAATTACAGTCGAAAGCAATGATGTGAAACATGCAAGGAAACATCGTATTGATTGAGAAAAAGAAGCGACGCATCTGACGTTTCGATGTTAGGAATTTCACGACATCTTATGAAAAACCTTTAGGAATTTCATCCGTTCGACTCATGGGTTCGCTTGCAATTTCATCTCCGAAGCTGCACCAATTTCAAAGACACCATATCGAATGATGCCGAAGGAGATGCAAGAATTGAAGGTTGAATACCAGATCTTTTGCATAAGACCTTCATCTAATTTAGTGTCTCACCTCAGGGAGAATCTATGTTGTTCGTGAAGAAGAATGATAGATCGATTAGCATATGCTTTGATTATCGAGTAGCTCTCTTAGGACACGAGACCATGTTACAAGGGATAAGTTGACCCTCCATCTTATTCAAATGAAGCTCGCAGCTTCCTTGGTTTGGCAGGGTACTACAGAAGATTCACCCAGAATTCTCACGTTTATCTAAGCCTCTCACATGACTTAGAATCGTTTATAGAAGTTCACACGTTGAATATCTGACATTACCTATATGGGAAACGTGTGAAATATACACGGATCATGAGAATCTCGAATATATCTTCACACAAAAGAAGTCAACATACGTCAAAGAAGATGAAGAACCGCTAAAAGTACTACGTGTACCATCCGCTATCCCCAAGTGAGATAAAGGTTGTGAAAAACATAATCAACAGGATAATTCATTGTATATTCTACAAGATGAAGCTACCATTCGTTTACCCAGCGTGAACAACAATAAAGCTTGTCGCATCGACAACCAAACCGACTCTGATCAAGGAATACATGGCAAAGCTTAAAGGAAATGACAAATTCCTCAAGTTGATGCGAAATATATTTAAGATGAACGACTAGAGATTTTTATTTTGTTAGTCTTGGATGAAGTTATGACGTTTAAAGGTAGTTTTGTGCGCCGAAGAGTGATGAGATACAAAGTGAGGTATTGAATGGCGTATACCACGTTTTACGCCATGCACCCCGTAAAGATGAAGATGTATAGAGGCCTTAGACAAAACTTTTGACAGAAAGGAATGAAGAAGTCAATAGAACAATTTGATTGGCAGATGTCTCACCTATCGAAGAATCAAATCCAATCGTTAACGACTTGCTGGATTAGAGAATCAGTTGAAAGTGCCGGAATGGGAGTGGAAGTATATATCAACAGATTTTGTTATAGGCATATCGGAAATTTTCTCAACAACGTGAGGTGATGAGGTCATTATCGATACGTTGACTAAAGTTGCTCGTTTTATTTCGGTTAAGATAACGCATTCCATATATCGGCTGACAAGATGGTACATTGATGGAAGGGTATGACAACATGAAGTACCAGCTTCGTTTGTGTCTCAACGGGACCTTTTTTCACCACAAATATTTTTTGGAAGATGCAGTAGCTGGACACAAAACTACACTAAAGCTATGTCTTTCACCCGCAGATGGACAACAAATAGGAGAGAACAAATAGAATTTTTGGAGGATCTACATAGGACGTGCGCGTTTATTCACAAGGAAGTAAGGAAGAATATTTGTCGTTTTAGAATTCGCTAACAACAACGGTTATCAGTCTACCTTTTGAGTGATGTTGTATTATTCGCTATATGGAAGGAGATATCGAACATCAATTTATGAGGATGAACTTGAGTAAATAAGATGATTGGTCTCAAGTGTGGAATGATATGTGGAAGCAATCACTAAGATCTAGATACGACAAGGGCTTTTCAAACTCGTAAATTTTTACGACAACTAACGAATGAAAGATTACAAGATCTAGGAGAAAGTAATACCTAATTTTGTGTTTAGGAAAGGAATAGTTCGTTTTGGGAAAATGAGAATGTTAAAGCCAAGATATATAAGGCTATATCGTTTTACCTTAACACCGGAGTTATCTGCAGTTTATAACGTCTCCACACTTGTTGATGCTTCAAGAATACATATCAAACTTTAGTCACCTCATTAGACTTGAAGAACATGAAGTCGATATAGACATCACCTATGAAGAACAACATGTAGGGCTTCTAAGAAGAAAGACCAAATTTTCTTTTAGGGAATAACAAATACCGCTAGTCTTAGTGCAATGGGTAGTCATGGGAAAAGAGATACAAAATGAGAACGTGAAGATTAGATTTTAAGATCTAACCCTGAGCTTAATGCTTAGTAAACCCAAATTTCGAGGACGAAATTTTTTAAAAGGAGGGGGGATTGTAACACCCCGTTTTCAGAAAAAACTGCATAGCATATTTTTATTCATAAATCAATTTTTTTAAAATGATTTATTATAAATGATCTCTACATGGCAAGCTTTATGTTTTATCAAAAAGAAATGATCTAATGTTTCTTTAAGTCTAAGAGTCTTGCAGGATAGCTATCCGAGGAAATCGAGCTCGATCGTGATGCACTCAACATGTATGGGTAAGAAAAAGAAAAAAAAAAAAAAGACAAGTTATATATAACAAGATTAAATAATTAATATAGAAAATGTGACTAATGTATGCCCAATCATAGTTAAGTGAATCTTTAATTGATGAATTATGTGATATATAGTGTATGACATTTATGATGTGTTCTATTTAAATTTATCATCATTCATACTTGTGTGACTTACATAGTGTGCAAATTTTTGGACATAAAATGTATGTATGATTTCTATGATTACAATTATTAGATATGTCATATTAGATAAGAATTACACTCCAAGCCCATACCTCCATCAAATCACTACAAGTCTCAATGCTACACTAATTATCACCTCACAAAATAGATATATACTACAATGAATGATCTACATGTATTATGTTATATATGTGTGTGTAAGAGGGATCCATCCCACTCTTGCATTCGATCATCTCCACTCTCTCTCTAGCAAAATTTCTCTATATTCTCTCTACACCATTTTCCCTTCATCAAGGATATCTTCATCTCACCTCACAAAGTTGCTGCCCCTTTCAAGAATTAAGTGAAAAGCAAGATCTTCCAAAGAATAAGGAGATTTTCAAAGAACTCTTGTTTGTGCATCCAAGAGGTATACTTGGCTAATCCTTACCAATCTTCTTTTTAGGAGCATGACTAGGTCCTAAATATTGAAATGCATGTTGAGATAAGTGTTGCATGTATGATCTAAAGGTTTTTCTAGAAATGTGGTGGTGAAATGGTTGCATGTTTGTTATATGTGGTTAATCTACAAAATATGTGAACTTTGAGTGTTGATTGTGCAATTGCATGTTAAAATAGGCTTTGCATGCTTGATTATATTGCTAAAACT
The DNA here is from genome assembly GCA_005771605.1 of Scutellaria baicalensis. Classification (NCBI taxonomy): domain Eukaryota; kingdom Viridiplantae; phylum Streptophyta; class Magnoliopsida; order Lamiales; family Lamiaceae; genus Scutellaria; species Scutellaria baicalensis. Next base: position 9,082,420 of record CM016723.1, on the reverse strand, counting down.
CTTTGCATGTGTGATTAAATAAGTGATGATGATATTCTTGAGGTTAATTAAGTATGTTAGAGTTAGATTTATCATTTAGTTAAGAGAATAAGGGAATAGATCATCCTATGGAAAAGTTGAGTAAATTGCAGTCCCTCTAACGATTTTTATAAAATCCTATGCTATGAATTTTCAAAACCTGTTTTAGTATGTTGTTATACATGATGTTTTGAGTGCATGGTAAACATTTGGTAGCATTTGGAGAAGTATACGAATTTTAATGATTTTTCAAAGTGGTCCATGTTTGAGTTACATCATACAGTTTCAGATCCTAGAAATTTATTTTTATAAAATCGGCCAAGTTAAATATTTTAAAACTGTTTTAGTATGATATTATACATGAAGTTTTGAGTGCATGGTAAATATTTGGTAACATTTGGAGATGTATACGAATTATAATGATTTTTCGAAGTTGCCCCAGTTTGAGTTAAACTATGCAGTTTCAGCCCCTAGAAATGTACTTTTATAAAATTGGTAAAGTTAAATATTTTGAATATCTTTTAGTATGTTGTTATACATGAGGCCCTGAGCATGTGTTTAAAATTTGGTAATGTTTGGAGAAGGATGTGAATTATAGTGATTTTTCAAAGATGAGGCAGTTTTAAGTCCAAAAGTTGTAGTTTTGATTGTAGAAACTTAATTTTATAAAATTGGCCAATTGTTAGTTTTATAAACTGTTTTCGTGGCTTATTCTAAATGCAGTTATGAGATCATGGTTAAAATCTTGTAATTATTAGAGTAGTGTATGAATTATAATAAATTATCAAAAGTAATTCAGTGTTAGAATTTATTTTCTACAATTCTAAACCATAGGAAAATACTTTTATGAATTTCGTGAGTTAAGATCCTTTTCAAATGTTTAATTACATGAAGTACATGATAATAGAAATTTTATCCATGATTTAAAATACAAATTTAAAGACTAAGAACTTATAAACATGCCGAGTGCAGCACGAGGCAGCCGGACACCTCAGGAGCTATCCCCGCTTACGAACCAAGTCAAAAAGTGGGTAACTTCTACTCTCTACTACGTGTTGATAATTAAATTAGTGAGATATGTATGAAAATCTACGGAGGGAAGCACCGTAGCTATAACCGGGAGGGCTTCACGCCGGGCGACGACCATAAGGGCCAAGTGCCTGGTCTATGAAAGCAAGGTCTTGTGGGTTAGCGTGCCCACATTCCTTAATGTTATGTGACCATAAGGGCGAGAGTGCCTGGTCTAATGTTATGAGGGTCCAAAACGGGTGAGCGTGCCTGTTGGACATGTAGTACGTGCTTAATAATTTAATTGCTTCTATGTATGAGAGAGTATTGTTATCCCACTGGGCTTCCTCTCCGGAGGAATCTCATGATGTTACCTTTAAATCTTTTCAGGTTCAGCTTACAACGAAACGGATGTGTAGCTGGCTGTATGGACTCCTCCCGAGAAGTATATGTTTTGATTAATGTTAATATGTATGTTTCGATGGTGCTTAACACTCTCTGAAATCTTCCATGTTGGTTTAACTGTTTACGTAAGATTTTCATATGTTTTAAAATACTTTAAGGTTTTGACTTACAAATGTGGGTAAGTCACGAGTCGGATGTTTACATCTTCATCCTTTATTTTTTTAAAAAGAAAAAAAAAAGGGCTCGTGTTTTAATAATTAAGTCTTCCGCCAAGTTTCTTTACGAAAAGAATTTTTAATCATTTTAATTTTTCCTTATACGAATATTTTATTTTGAGCATGTAACGTCATGGTAGTGCCCCAATCCCTCAAAACTGGGTCGGGGTGTTACAACCTCCCCCAGGGTTTGACGAAAGTGAAGTCAATCCAACAGAAGAACCGGCACATGGAGAACTCGATACGAGAGATGTTGACGATGAGATAGGTATTTTTTCAGTATTATCATATTCTTGCACATATCTAATTAATATATAATTAATATCTACTGTATTTTTTATCATTTTGTTTTAGATGGAGAAGACGACTTCGAGTTAGACGAAGCCGATGATGCCGCGTTGGATGAAGAGCAGCGAGCGACATATGCTGAATTTTGTGATTACATTTTGAGACCCGAATGGTATATTCCCGATGTAGCAGCATTTGAAGAACCAGTATCCCAAGAGGCTCCAATTCCACACGGTCTACAAAAAGGATCTACTTTTAATAGTAAGTCCGATTTGAAAAATGCAGTCGAATTTTATCATTTGGAAAATCAAGTGGAATATCGTGTCAATCATTCGGACAAACATAGATGATTTGTTAAATGTAATCACAGAGGGTGTCCATTCGTGCTCCATGCTACCGAGAAGTATGGTATTTGGAAAATTTCTAAGATTGTTTTACCTCACAATTGTTCGTATGACCTGAACAGCAGTGCACCCCGCAGACTTCCATCTACCTTGATTGGTGACTACTTCGTCAATCAAGTCCGGACAGAGAAGTCCAATCTCATTCCGAAGGAAATAATTCGAGAAATGAACCAACGACATGGCTTGAAGATCAGCTACAAGGTCGTTTCCACTGCGAAACAACATGCAATAAGGACAGCTTACGGTGATCCGAAAAAGTCATTTTGTATGCTTCCACTGTACTTAGAAGTCTTGAAGGAAGCTAATCCTGAAACGTACACTGCCTTGGAAACACATAGCAATGGTAAATTCAAATTCGTGTTTTTTACGTTGGCAGCATCAATTCTTGGATTTCAAACCTATGCCCGGCCTGTTATATTAGTTGATGGTTGTCACTTGAAAGGCTCGTACAAGGGTATTGGATTTGTTGCAGTGACAAAAGATGGAAATGATCAAATTTTTCCCCTTGGAGTAGGAATTGGAAATGTTGAGAATGATGAGTCGTGGACCTAGTTCTTGAAGCAAGTGAGAAAAGCATTCGGTTGCCCAAACGACCTATTTATCGTGTCGGATCAACACGTATCTATTGGTAATGCAATAGCAAATACGTACCCAGAGGCCACCCATGGACTGTTGTTATCATCTCCAACAAAATTTGGCCAAGTACGGTGGGCATTTAGTCGGACTGTTCCACAAAGCCGCATACTGTTATGACCCTACAGAATTCGAGAGGTAAGTTTCATACATTGTTCTTTTTACCAAGAGGCACAACATTTTTTTGACCACCGACACAACCCTTACTATGTGCTGTTGTTATACAGGTACATGGAAGCCCTGAACGAGAGTCAACTCCTCGAGGCAATTTCCACATTAAAAAAGGCGAAGGACACCAGGTGGTCTCACGTTAAATGCCCAGTACGACATTTCAACTTCATGACATCAAATGCAGCTGAGGTGTGGAATGCACGACTCGTATGGTCAAGAAAGTTACCCGTTTGTTCGTTCTTGGAAGCCGCTCGACGGATTATGGAGACATGGTTTGTCGAAAGGAGGCAGATGGCAAACGAGAGGGAACACCCTCTGACGAAGTCTACACGACAAGTTAATTGAGCTGTCGCGGCTTGGGAGAGAAATGGAGGTCCATGGGCTTGGTAGAAGCAAATTTAAGGTCACAAATGGAAGAAAAATATAGATTGTTGATATGGGTCAATGTCTGTGCAGTTGTATGGAGTTTCAGAGCCAGTTGATGCCTTGCTCGCACGTCTGTGCTGCCATCAGGTCAATCTTCTTCTCAGATGCCAATAACTTTTGTTAATTTTTTAACTCACACACTCATCATTTTTCCAACAGTTTCGCAAAGTGATCGGTGTTAAATTATGTTTCCAAGTACTACACGACCGAATGGTTGAGGGGGATGTGGGCCGTTGAAGTTATGCCCGTTCTCGAGCCATAAGAGTGGGGCGAACGTGATGCCACAACCCTTCAGCTTTGTATTGCGCCAGACCAACCAAAACAGGCCGGTCGACCGAAATCACGGCATATACCGTCCAGAGGTGAACAATCGAATCATTGTCCACGCAGGAGTCTTACATGCGGTCGTTGTGGTCAATCGGGCCACAACAGGGTGACCTATATGGAATACATTCCACAAAGTTCACATGCATTCCTAGATGGGCTTGACACCGATGATGTCAACACCACAACACCTCAAGCAAAGACAAGAAAAAAGAAGAAATGTTCTGTTTGCGGTTCAGAGGCACACACTAGGAGAAAATGTCCTATGTATTTGCCAAATCAGAATATTCATGAAGAGTAGTGACATGTATATTAAACGAACACGAGTCTTGATGAAAAAATAAATGTGATAACAAACAACCGATCAATCATCAAAATAATCCTCTGGAACAGTGTCGGAAAATGTGGAGTATCGAAACATTGTAAGATACATATTCTTCCTGACACCCTTAATTCCACGCAACTGTCTGACCTTGGGTCTCGGAAACTCGCAGGACATCAAAGTCTCAACTCCCAAAAGTGCCCAAGCTCCACAGGACACAGGATCCTTCTGCTTGTAACATCTGTCGGCACTCATCGAATTAAGCGAGAACTTATCTGGTACTAACAACCTAGGTGGAGGGTTGGGCATCTTCTCAGACCGCTCATAAAAGTGACAGTACTCCAGCAACGGTGGTAAAATACGACATAAGCACATGGTTTGATTAAAACGCAAATTAATTCTTGCCTGGTCATACTTATGTCTGTAGCTGTCCATTATGCAGACTATGCCTCTTTTCAGGTCAATGGTACAGCAACACCAATGACCATCGAGGTTCAAGATAGCAAGCACCTGAAAAGCAAAAATACACAAATCATACTCCTCGTAAGAGTCAAACATGTACGTTTTATTCTGGATCGGTTATGGAATTAAACTAGGACTTACCCCAATCTGAAGTTCCCACCATGGTCGCATATTTCTCCACTTCGCTTTGTACCATATACGTATGATACAAGACGCTGGAGATCCTCGACACTGAACTCCTCCCTGAGCGGCCATCTGTACTTCACCACGTCAGGCTCACCTCTATGTTTCTCATCCCAAATTTTTTTGCAAGTCATCTGAGAATACATGTGTACTACCCATTGGTTAATCACTCAAAACACGTTAAATGAAGATTATAAATAAATTGGTTAACAAGCATCAAAGATAACTCACCCAGAAACGCACGTCCACAATCTGAGAAATCGCATGGTCAAACGGGCCATTTGAAAACTGCATGTTTGCAAATTCTGGATCGCTTTGCAAAATGCCAAGGTACGAATCCATTTCCTATTATCATAAACCAGAAATCAATGTGAATAAACCAAAGTTATTCACATTGTACCACCCATGTATATAACAAAATATAAAAATAAACCTGAAAGTCCATTTCCAAGCCACAGTTCATGAAGTGCCTGAACCAAGAGGGTCCCACAGCTTCCCCAATCCCGACATTGTGCCTGCAGGACCAAAAACACTGATATTCACATGAAAGCACGATGAATTAAACCATGTTATAAAGAAACATTAGAAACTAAGAACGTACTTCTCCACTGTCTTGTCATCACCCATAGCATAGTCCTCTAATGCGCGTAAGGCAAAGTCCGCTCATCTATTATCACCGGTGACAAAGGGACTGCGAACGTAATGAGATGACACCCGGTCTCTGACAGTACGGACCCCCATACTGGTGGAAGGGATAGAAAGTAGACGAGTTTCACCTTCTAGAGTAGTCTCCCATACAACGGGATGTGGGGGATTATGCGGAGCTGGAGTCATCTCGGTAGCAGGTGCACAGGTCTCCCTGTTATGCTCAGCTGGAGTCACCTCGGTAGCAGGTGCATAGGTCTCCCTGTTATGCTCAGCTGGAGTCACCCCGGTAGCAGGTGCAGAGGTCTCCCAAACAACGGGTGTCGCCTCTGTAATAGGTACACCTTGTGCAGGCTAAGGACCCCACTGCTGTCCTGCATGAGACTGATCATATCCATACTGAGTCGCCTCTTCAGGGTAGAAACGGCTGTGATAGGACTCTCTCATACCCTCTGTCTCGTAAGAATCATAACTGAACCAGCTATCCATATATGCTTGAAGCCGTGCAGACTCAGCATGTACATCCTCATGGACGGCACGGATTTGATCACTCAGCGCATCAAATCTCCGATCCACATACGTGCACATACGAGTATATAAGTCACCACCGAAGTTCTGTGGAGGATCAGGGGTCGGAAAGCTCTGCCGAATTGGCTCAACTGCAACAGGATCATCCTCCACAAACTGTCTGCCTCCGAGTCGCCCTACTGGTGCAAGCGACCACCTTCTACTCGTAGTGGGAGCACGAGAAGTGGAAGGACAGTCAACCTACGGCTCCGGCTCAGGCTCCGGCTCCTGCTCATCAAGCATAGTCTGTCTTCATCGAGAAGTCTGTCGACGAGCCCCTGTACAACGCCTTGGACCAAATCGGCGCACTGGCAGTTGTACTCCTATGGTAATGTCAAGGTCGATGCCTCTCCAGTATAGTTGGAGCGACACCTCAGGTGTCACCTCGAGAGTCTCAAAACACTGAATATCCTATAAAATAACACAATTTTAAGTGTATTAGCTAGTAATCATATTTCAAGCACTGAATATGAAATAAAACTCCAGTGGTCGTTTATAATATAGTCCAACAAATACCTCCAGGTCGAGAGCATAAGTAACATCAATGTCGGACTTCTTGAGGGACCACTTCAAACATCGAGACATGTGTAAATCTGTCTCCAGCCTGCGGCCCGCAAATGTACACGTGATTGGGATCGCCTCAAGGGCCCATAACTGTTGAAAAACATACAATATTAAATAATTAGACACAACACTTAAAAAATTGTATAACCAACATCAATTTCAAATGGAGATAATCAAAGAAGCATACCAGTAGAACTATCGAGAAACCATAAAAGTGATAATGAGGCACTGTAGATCACTGGGGCATGTCTTCTGGGATATTATCTATGTATCGTAACAGGGTCCTGTACAAAATCTTGCCCCATGGAAAAGCCTCCCATAAGTCACCGTGCTCGACCAGCACCCAAATCCATGACTCAACAACAGACTGTCTCGGGTCGACGCCAAGTAATATGCATTCCAATATCAGGATCTTTTCAATCTTGTGCGTGTCTTGGGCACTGTCTAAAAATTCTCCAGCGCTGAATCTAGATAGGATCTCAGCCACAGTCACGCGTGATGAATCCGCATGAACTCTATAGTATAGAGTGCCCTCAGCTGGCTGGTGATCTCCAGACGGGTCAAATTCAGAATCACCAAACCGCAACCCAGTGATCAACGCAAACTCTCTCTTCGAAAAAAAGCAAAGGCGCCGATCTCGGCCAATATGGAACCATCTCTCGTCTGCAGGACGAGAGTCACCCTTTACCTCACGTGTCATTAGGACATGTAGAAAAGCCTTACATGACTCTCTATCAGTGTCCCATACCAGAAAGTGTCCCAAAGCCGTCCCTATGAAGTCATTGAGACACCGATGTCCTAACTGGCGCAATTGTGCCTTGATAACATCAAGGACAACCAGACGAACGTATCCAGTTATGTAGATAGTGCGTCCCTGTAGATTCGGACGGGCCCACACCAATTACATGCACAACAATTGAATATGGAACCAGTATTATTGAAAAATAATAAAGAAATGGTAAATAATTTAATTGATAATTCACTAAACAAATTTATTAATATATTTAATTACTATACAAACCATTTATTAAATAAAATTTTCCTTCATTACATATAAACGTGCTACTAATTAATTTAAATTACATTTAAGTTCATTTTCCAGTAATTAAAAATAAAATATACTAGTTACCCTAACCGAATCAACCGAGTCACTACTATGAAATTAAACTACCCTTGAAATGGACGTTGATCGAGTAACTTATTAGCCGAGAACAATGGGCGTCGACCGAGTAACTCATGTCAATTGAAATGATATTGCTTATTTACTTTTCAGAATGAATCATATTATTTTACAGAATGAAATGATATTACATTAGAGTACTGTGAAATGATATTACATTCACAGGTGTTACAATAAAATTTGCATCTATTTGAAAAGATGAATTTTATAAGAGAATTCATTCAAGAAAAATTTACTTCAAAGTTACAATTGAATTCTTGGAAGATATTTTGATAGTTTGACATACCATCTCTCGAACTCTCAAGTAACACTATACTTAGTATTGTTAAATTTCAATGTTAATATTTCATAAATAATGTACATTTAATTATATATTAAATAGGATTGTAAATGTTTAATTTAATATTTTCGAATAACTTAAGATATATATTATTCGAACAATAATTATATGCTATATTCGAACAATTGTATTGTTAGAATAGTATTGGTTATCGAATAGAATGTGGAATATATTATTGTTCGAATAATGAGTAATTAACAAGTAATTAACAAATTATTGTAATTAACAAGTAATTATTGTGGAATACAATAATATCGCATAATGAGTAATTAACAAGTATTGTTAATTACATAAAGTATTGTATTGTTCGCATAATTCATTATTGTATTGTATTGTTCGCATAATTGCATAATACATATATATTATTGTATTGTATTTTATTCATTAATGTTTGTATAATTACATAAATTATTGTTGTGTTCGAATAATGGGTAATTAACAAGTATTGTTCGACATTTAACAAGTATTATTGTTCGAATAGGGAATAAATTATTGGTTATTCGAAAATTATTTGTAACTTTCGAAAAACCCTAAAAAATTATGGTATTGTTCGAATAACCATATTTTTTTAGGGATTTTCGAAAGTTACAAATAATTTTCGAAATCCCTTAAATAGGTATTGTTCGAATAACCGTATTTTTTTAGGGTTTTTCAAAAATTATTTGTATTTTTTTAGGATTATTCGAACAATACCATTATTTATTTATATGTTCAATTTGTTTTTTCATTTTAAGTTATTTATTTATATTTTGGTCATTTATTTATAAAAAATTTTAAGACTTTATCAGTAGCGGTATGGTTCAGTGGTTATTGAGAAGGTTTACAGTATGTAGATGGTACACAATCGGTAATTAATCTTGAAAGATTTACTTATCAAGATTTATTGAGCTCAATACATGAGATCGTGTTTGCCGACATGAATATTTGGATGTATTTGATCCATTCTCTAGCGGAAATGAACGGAAGATTGAAGAGGAAAAAAATAAAAAATTATTTCGATCTGCAATACTGTTTATCAGAGTGTGATGGACTTTTAATGTCTCCGAACTCAACACATATCAATATTCCGGATTAAACACTGCATTTTAACTACATTTTAAGTACATTTCATGCTTAAATCTAAAATAAACCACCAAAAATGAAAACACTAAAACATGCTTAAATCTAAAAAAAACAACTAGAAATTAACTAACTTGTTCGGCGGTTTGAACTTTTTCCTCTTCCTTTCTACGAACAATCTTCCTTTCTACGAACAATCTTTCCCAAACAATCTTCCCAAATAAATCTTCCAAATCTTCACACTATAATTTGGTAAAAAATTTGGTTCTCGGCTGTAAATTTTTTGATTTAGCTATGGGTTGGAAAATATGGCTATGGTGCGGTTGGAAGAGGTAAAATAGGGGGTGAAGTTAATGGGATGGGTGGGATGGTTTGGTGTGCAATTATTAGGGTAATAATTGTGGTCAAATATTCCTCTGACATGTCATATAAAATTGTGGTATTTTGGTACATTAACTTATAACTTGTGGTATTTTGGTATATAATGTTATATTGTGTGGTAAAATTTACTTCTATTATAATGAATGTTGTATTTTAGGTTGTGGACTCTTATTTAAATATTGTTTTAGAATTTTATTATAAATTAGGATATAAAATTTTGACTAATAACATCCCTAATTCAATCATGAAATTTACTAGTTGTGTTAAAAGATTGATAATGATGATATGTATTTTTTATAATCAAGTTTTATAAAAGTATATATGAATTAAAAACCAAATAATTTGAAAGAAAATTGATATTTAAAGGGATCAGATAGAGTAGTTTATAAAATATTATGTATAATTTATATAGTTGTTCAATATTTTTGAGGTGTTGAAATTACCTATCAATAAGCTGTCTAAGATAATTGTGCAAAGAAGTGTGTGTAATGGGAGTTAAGAACTCAACTTGCCATTTTATCACCTGTAAAGAAAGCTAAATACAATGTGAAGAGAATGAGGAATGATCGTGATGCCACTTTTCCTCCCTTGCTTTCACTGTTTATATGTTCTCTTTAGGGTAGAGGGCACTTTTGTCTTTTCCCTTTATGGACTGACTTGAGCCCTAAGTTATGAAGCTCATGGGCCCTATGTAGTATTCTTTGTCCCTTTGGTACTACTTTTACATTTTTCTAGATCCTTCCCCTCTCATTTTAGTACTTTGATAATTTCTTTTCTGTAGGTCCTCTGGTCACCTCTGTCCACTTCTGCCATATCGGCTGTGAACTTCCACATCACCTATATATTTGACTGCCACGTCCACCCACTTCTGTCATGTCGGTTGCGGACTTCCACATCACCCGTTTGACTGCCACATCTGCCCACTTCTACCATGTCGGCTGTGGACTTCCCCATCACTTGTTTGACCGCCACGTCAGCCCATTTCTGCCATGTCGGCTATGGACTTCCACATTACTTGTTTGACTTTTCCCTTTTCTTCACGCATATCTTCTACCCACACCAAATATGTTGTTCTCAAGACGTTTCTTATTGATTATGCTCATATTATTGTATAAGATTAATAATATCAATAGTAAAATAATTAACAGCACAAAAACTTATATGAAACAATATGATGGATATGAATTTATTAGATGCGGATTTACTACTCACCAACCAAATTTTTCACAAACTCATGTAGATCTTGAGCTATATGTTGTGGCTTAACCTTAGGGGTGGACATTAAGTTGAATTTTGGGTCGGCGGGTCGGGTTGAGACACGATAGTAACGTTTTGACACAAACTTGTTTTCATTTTGTGTCAAAAATATTGACCTGAATGAGAGCCGAAATTTTTGTGGGTGGACATGACCTAACTTGTTGACATGAAAATTTAAAATGAGTTAGTAGGTCGACTCATGGGTCAATGCAATCCTGAACCCATTTGTGTTTTGTGTCGACCATGTTTGACTTGATTTCGACTTAAAACCAGTAGAGTGCCAACACTAATCCGCTATTTTTGTGTTAGGTTCGTATCAGATTGTCATGTCATTTCGGAAATCATCATCCCTAATTAACCTGCTAGCCATATCTGATTAATGAAATAATATTATAAGTGTCGTGTCTAGAGATAATGATTTTAATAAAACATTGTAGTACATTTAAACGTGCATAGTAACATTTTTTACAAGTAACAAAGAAATTCAAATATACTAAGAAATTACTCCTCAAACAATACATATAAGTGCAAATAAATAATAGTATATTTTCTCAATTTTTTTTAATAGCATTTAAATCTAACACGGTAACACATCTACTGCCTAACTGCGGATTGCTGCATACAGGAATTTAGATTCATTCCACTAATGCACTAAAGATCAATTCTTAGTTATTTAATTATCACTAAATATTTTATGCAACTGGTGCATGGATCCTAGATCCATGCATCCAACCCGACCGGGTTCCATTAATATATATGTCTTTATATTTTTTTTTGAAATGCAACTATTCTCACCTTCATCTTCTCTCTCTCTCGGTTCGCAGTCGTGGGTTAGTGTCGCCGGTTTTCTCATCGGTGGTTATATCGTGCCTGTTATCTACAGAGTGTTTCGACACTCGTTGTGTCGTTCTCTCGGTTCTCGGTTTAGTTTCTCTCCTTTCTCTTCTTCGCGACTTTGCATGCTATAGTTTCCTTTTTTTTTTGTTTGATTTTTGTTATCTACATGTATTTTTGTAGTTTCTGAGTTCATTTGTAGTTATTGTTCTAGTTTTTTTTTGTACAGAAAAAGTTAGGGTTTCTATATCTGTGTGTTTTACATGAGTTTGATTTTTTGTATCACTGTTTTGATTTTTGTTAAATACATGTGTTTTTGTAGTTTTTGTGTTCGGTTTTTTGTTATTGTGCTTGATTGTCTGTCTTTTTCCTGATTTTTTAGCGAATTGTGCATGCTATTCCTTTTTTTTTTTATTTTTTGGTTTGATTTTCGTTATCTACATGTATTTTTGTAGTTTTTGAGTTCGTTTGTAGTTATTGTTCTTATTTTTTTGTACAGAAAAAGTTAGGGTTTCTATATCTGTGTGTTATACATGTGTTTTTTGTAGTTTTTGAGTTTGGTTTTTGTTATTGTGCTTGAATTTCTATGTTCGTGTTTGTAACTTGGTTTTTTTAGTTATTATGTTGTGTTTTTTGTTTACTTTTTGAGACTGAAATCATGTTGTTATGTATTTAGATGGCATCTTCGAAGGATTTCTTGGCTGTTACAGAGGATCAGGCTGTAAGGAAGAGATCTAGGAAAACTTTTAACACTGTATGTGTTGATAAGGATAGATAATTATTTTTCCTATCTTTTTTGTGTGTATTGCATGTTAATGTAGTTTTTGTTTCATGTGTGAATTTGTCTTTTAATGTAGGGGTTCTGTTGTTTATGAAGGTATTGCATTGTATATATATGTCTAAAGTATATTAATGTAAAGAGATTAAGGTAACACTATAATTGAATGAAGGTAACCTTCATACATCATGAGGGTAACATTATCATAAGTGAAGGGTTAACATCAAAATACTAAGGGTAAATATATTAGGGTAACTCTATAAATGTATCAAGGTAACCTTAAGACAACATGAGGGTAACCTTATCATTATTGAAGGTCAACCACATAGTTCAAATGGTAAGTATATTAGGGTAACTCTATAATTGCATCAAGGTATCCTTAAGACAACATGAGGGTAACCTTATCATAATTGAAGGGTCAACCACAGTTCAAATGGTAAATATATTAATTAGGGTAACTCTACAATTGCATCAAGGTAACCTTAAGACAACATGAGGGTAAGCTTAATACAGTATGAGAGTAACACTATTTCTGTCTTTCATTTGCAGTTAGATTTTGACACCATGCAGACCAGGGATGATTGTTAAACTTTTTGAGAGTTTGAATGATAGGCAGAAGGCTGATGTGGAAAGTATTGGTTTTGGAGGATTGTTAAATGTATCGGTGACGAGGTTAAATAGGATGATGCTTACATGGTTAGCTACACGTTTTAATGGTGTTAGTAGGATGTTGAATATAGATAGGAACCGTGCTTTTGCTGTTATTGCTGACGATGTTTTTGATGTTTTCATGATTCCAAGGGGGATGAATAGGGTCGTAAAAATTGAAAAAGGTGAGTGTGATAATATTATAGAGAGGTTAAAGAATAGTTATGGCGTACAGTCTAAGACTTCTGTTAACGTGTTATTAGATGTGCTGACCACACATTTGGTTGAGGGGGGGATGACTTCAAAAGAGTTTTTGTGTTATATGTAATGTCAGTTTTCTTGAGCCCGTCATCCAATCGTTTATTGAACATGAGTGTTATGAAGGGGTTGGTCGATGTGAATAATATTGTAAATTTTGATTGGTGTACATTTGTGTTGGATAGATTATGTGAGTCTATTACCAGTTATCAAATGGGGAAGACGAAATATATAAGTGGTTGTGTTCTATTGCTGCAAATTGTGTATTTGCATAGGATGAAGTAGTGTGGTGTGGAAGAGCCTCGCACGCTACCTTTAATACAACATTGGACAGATTATAAGATGGATGAGAGATGCAATGAAGAGGCTGAAGCTGGCCCTTATGGTGATACTGAGATCTTGCTGTCAGTATACCCTGTGTCTGACAGAGGTCAAATTAAGGGTAATTCTGCAGATGGTGGTTTTCTGGCGGCGTTGCTGGTGCTCTTGGAGGTTGTGATAGTGGTTCTGGTGGTGTTGCTGGTGGTGATGGTGGTACTGGTGATGGTGGTGGTGATGGTGGTGGTGGTACTGGTGATGGTGGTGGTGATCGTGGTGGTGATGATGGTGTTGGTATTGATGGTGCTGCAAAAGAAGATAATGTTGGTCAGAAAGATGATTGTGGAAGATTCATAAAGTTCCCTCTACCAGACGACGAGCTTGATGATGAGGGTATAAAAAAAATGGCCAAAGATGTAAGTTTACTTTGTACCTTTATGTTTATATATGCATACCTTTATGTTTAGTTAACTATACATTTTTGTTTATTTAACTATACCTTTATATTTTTTTATCATTATGGTTGATTTTTAATGTGCAGTCTACTCATGAGTCATTATTGTTATTCAAGAGAGATATTGCTGTGGTGACAAATTACCACATGACAAAGCTATTGGGTGTGAAGAAAAATATTGGGGAAAAATCATCAAGTACCCCTTCTGAAGTTTCAGAGTCGCAAGCTTTCTTTTCTGATGCTGAAGTTCAATCTTATATTGATAGTATCGTAGCTAACTTTTTGGCTATGAATAAGTTAGCATCAAAAATGCCTTCCTTTGAGATTCTTACACCCGAGCCTGAAACTACGTTTACAAAAGAAGGTAAAGCTGCAGCGAGCTCTTCAGGAGGAGTTTCTGGAGTTGATGATTTTGAACCATTTTCCAAGATTTCTGAAGAAATTGGATGTCTCTGAATTCATGATTCATTCAAGTAGGCATTTGAATAATTTGAAACAATTGGAGAAAGAAATTGTTGATTATTGCTTCTACAATGATGAGAACAAAAAGTTTGCCTAGTAAGTAATTTACTTTTCATTTTCCTTCAATCCAATGTATTATGTCTTTTACTAATTTTTTGATTTTTTTTTGTTCAACAGTGAAGAAGTATTCAGGAAAGGGTATTTTAATTTTGTTGACAAGGAAGACATTATGTCTTTGTGTCCAAATGTAGAAATTTTCCAATCTATTTTGACAGGCTGGAAGCTTATTGTGAATGATGATCGTGATTACAATGATAGACGAAAGAGGTTTGTTTTTGGGCTGGAGCACAGTGTAAGTTGTTATATATTGCACTGAAGTTATTAAGATTACTTTGTTTTTATTTTAGTGTTACCCTCATTTTTTTATTAATGTTACCATGATGTTGTTTTATAATTTGTGTTCATATTTTATTGTTATTATTATTAGAGAAATTTGGAAAATATTTTAAAAGATTAGAACATTGAGGAGAACAAGAATCAGATGAAAGCCTGTTGGGACTTGTGGATGGCTTCAAATGATATAAACTATTTTAGCATTGCTGAGATGGTATGTATATGTAGTTCTAAATTTATTTAATTAAATGTATGTATATAATATTACTGATTATTTATATTTTGTGTTCAATGCAGGTCTTTGTCCCGTTCTGTCTTCAAGGACACTATGCAGTTGTAGCCATCAACTTTGTTGAGAAGAAAATTCAATATTTGGACAACAAAAAATATTCAGATTCTGAGAATGATTTTTTTAAGGTTGCTGAAATTCTGGTTAGTTTTGAAAGAATAATGGTTTACCCTTCAATTATGATAATGTTACCTTTACAGTAAATTTTTGATAGTGTTTCTGGTAAATTTTATTTGTTCTAATTAAATTTTTTTTTGGTAGAGACGTGAAATATCAAATTTTATTGGATATAAAAATAGTGCAAAACAGAAGGAGATCTTGAAATATGAGTTTGAAGTTGTGCTCTTTAAGTGGACGACGACGAACAAGAATCTTGATTGCAGGGTTTATATGATGCACCATGTCAAGTTTTTTGATGGTGTTCCATATGACAATCCTGATTTGTCAAAGGTATTATGATATTCTATTTAAATATTATGTTCATAAAGTTAACTATATTGAGTAATTAATTAATTTTTCCATTAATTCTGATTTTTAAGGTCATTGTACGTCGTTTCCTTCAAGCTGAAATATGCGTTACACTAGTTCTTTCACATCTGAATGATTTGAGACGACAAATTCAAGAAAAGGTGCATGCATTCTACATTGGAAAACGAGATTTGAAAGCAAAAATTGCAGAAGAGAAGAAAAATCAGAATGTTGTCAAGAGAAAGTATAAGCAGGTGATGCAGAAGTCATACAAGAAGAGAATTCCATTGGATGATTGATGTTTTTTAAAATACACAATGTATGAGGTTTTTGCTGGTTTTGGGGGTATATACAATTTGGTTCTTCGTCAGGAATTCGTTTTTAATGGTGTTGGTGGGCATATACATTTTTAATGGTGTTTGTTGGATGTGGAATATGGTTGTGTTTTGACAGGAACACGATTTTTAATTCTTTTAATTGTGAGTTACTTATTCAATTTTTTTTGTAGTGAAGGTACCCTTAATAAAGGTAACCTTAATACATCATGAAGGTAACCTAAAGACAACATGAGGGTAACTTATCATAATTGAGGGGTTAACCAGAGTGCTAAGGGTAAATATATTTGGGTAACTTTATAATTGCATCAATGTAACCTTAAGACAACATGAGGATAACCTTATCATAATTGAAGGGTCAACCTCAGAGTTCAAATGGTAAGTATATTAGAGTAACTCTATAATTGCATCAAGATAACCTTAAGACAACATGAGGGTAACCTTATCATAATTAAAGGGTCAACCACAGACACTACAAGAAATATGCAGAAAGACAACACAGTAAAGACAACGCTTTCTGTTGTCTTTATGAAATTTACAACGGTTTTTACCGAAAGCGTTGTCTTTCTGCATTGGTTGCGTTAAAAGACAACGCAATTTCGCAGAAAGACAACGCTTTTGATAAGGTGTTGTCTTTCAGCGCACTTTTGCGCTGATAGACAACGCTTTTCTGCAACGCTTTCGAGGTGCGTTGTCTTTCAGCGCATTTTTTGCTCTGATAGACAACGCTTTTTGCAACGCTTCTAGGAGCGTTGTCGTTCAGCGCATTTTTTGCTTTGATAGACAACGCTTTTTGCAACGCTTTGTTGGGGTGTTGTCTTTCAGCGCTTTTTTTCTCTGATATACAACGCTTTTTGCAACGCTTTATATGTGTGTTGTAATTTCAGTGCATTTTTCGCTAATAGACAATGTATGTTGCAACGGTATTTGGGTGTGTTGTCTTTTCTCGTATTTTTTCGTTGACATACTACACTTTTTGCAACGCTTTTTAGGTGGGTTGTACTTTTTTTCGACGATTTCTACAACCACTACAAGAAATTCGAGTTTTACCCACACATAATACTCTCACATTTTATGTGCGGTTATTTAATCACACTTAATTTTAATATGTGTGGGTGATAATGTAGACCAAATAAATTAATTTGATGATCGTTATTATCTGTCACTAGCTAATTATTATTTTCTCTTTGGAACATTATTGTTATCAATATTATTTCATAATTAAAGTTATATTTCAAAAAAAATTATTATTAAAAAATTAGTATTTTAAGGATATATTTAAAATATAAATTATTTTAATTCAGAATTATATAATATTTTAAACTAAATTGAAATTTTAATAGGTACGTATTATTATTAATATCCACGTTCATTATTAGTATTTTGAACTTTACTTTTAACTACATATCTTAAAATACAAAAACTAATATATTTTGTAAAAAAATTGATGTTATGAATATTTATGTATGTGAACCTAATACAATCAAAAGTTAATACAAAAAATTAATATATTCTGAAATAATGTGATGTTATCAATGTATATGTAGGTGAACCTAATACAATCAAAAGTTAATAAAATATAGTGATAGGAATGGGATTTGAACCTAGAACCTAGGCAAGACTTGGAAAACCACTAGACTAGGTGAATTTTGTTGTACTCAAATTGTGTTTTATATAAACTGAATGAGGCTTAAAATTTTTACCCTTAGTAAATTTGGGGGAATCTTACCCAAGTCATAATTTACATCTACTAGGTCAAAATTAAAATGAAGGGCATGACGGAGATCGGCGGCAGACCAACGAGTGGAGTGCTGAAGTATGGCGGCGACGGAAGTGGTGTATAGCTGAAGTGCGGGCAGACGACGAACACCAGGAAGATTTCAAGGGCTGCGCGAACAGAAGTGCTGCTGTAGACAAATCGGCGGGCGACGAAAGTGGTGAAGTGTGGCGGCGGCGCAGTAGGTTCGGCGCAGTAGGCTGTCATTCCGGTGTCTTCTGAAGAAGTGCCCAAGGTTCGACCGATTCGTTTTTCCCCTTTTCGTGTTCTGTTTCCGTCAAGGTATTAGACCTTTTGCTATTCTATAAATTCTCTGCATTTTGCCTTGAATTGTTGTTGGTAGGATTTGAGGGGAATATGATGTTAGTATTTTTGTCGCCCCAGTCTTAATTTGCATATATAGTTTAGATGTAATGTGGTGATTGACATTTTATCTGATTCATGACATTTTTTGGATGATTTATGACATTTTATTTATGGAGAGGCGTGATGATACTTACCCATATACCTATTCTGCAATTGAATGATGAATATTATCATGCACTACCATCTGATCTCTCTTGCTCATAAATTTAGTTATGTGGCATCTCCTTAGCTTGTTTTAGGTTGATTTCTATTTTCTTGTTTTTTTGTTTGTTTGGGATCTGAAACTGCAGTCTGCGATGAAGTAGTTGAATAATTTATGATTTTCCACTGATTATCATTAACACAATCACCATCTTTCGGCTGAGATTGCATAGATCACGGATCTTCGTTTCTTTTTGTTTTTGTCATTTGACTATTTGCCCGTTGTATCTAATGTCCAGAATCATATCTTGTTTCTGGATGTTTCGTTTTAAGGGCATAAATAAATTTTGGAACAGGCCTTGCGACACTGATTGCTTAGATAACCATAAGCTTTCTGTTACTATAATCCTGCTTGCAATTTTTTTCACTCATTAGAAGAGTTTTTATTTACTAGTCACGTTCATTCCTCTAGAAACCTAGAAAGAAGAAAATGTTGTACGAAGATTTGCCATCTATTAACATATCAAGTGTGCCAAAGTCGTTACATATGCTCTATTGTTATGCCAAGGTTGTTATTCAGAATAGAGGCAATGTAGAGATAGAGTTTGATCATGGTGTATTTGGTCGGGAATTCAAAACCTTTGTGAACATTGAAGATATGGTTCCATTTTGTCAATTGGAGCCTATCTCATACGTTTGTGTGGTTGTATACATGTGGTAAGTTTCTTAGTTACAATTTTTATTATTCTACCAATGGACCATATAAAATTTGACACTGTGTTTTATTTTTTCTTCATTTTAAAAACAATAGGCATCTCTACAGAAGGTTGGTAAGAGAAAACAAGGTTCAAAATTTTAGATTTGTGGATCCATATGAAATTGGACATCTGCCATCAACAAAGAGTGACCAAAATTTTCGTGATACTGAGATGGAACGAAGGGCACGTGCTCTAGCAAAGAGGTTGAGTGGTATATTGCCTAGCCAATTAGTTTTGGCACCTTGTAATGTGGGGTAAGATATGATCACTCCATTAATGTAGTTTATATTATATTTTTGTTGACATTTTATTCACATTGTTTATCTACTCTAGCTATCATTGGATCCTAATCGTCATCAATCCTCACAAGGAGACGGTTCATTTATTGGACCCTCTTTACCATCGCATGCATGATCAAAATTGGAAAAAAATTGTTGACTTGTAAGTTTAATTAGTTTATTATATTCGTTATCATATTTTATTCATGAATGTACGATGTGTGCGTATGATTATCAATTTATTATTTCATGAAGGGCCATGAGAATATTTAATACGGAAATTGGGAAGAATGGAAAAAAACAACCTACATGGGAGGTAGTCAAGTTACGAAAGTTTGAGATGTACATTTAAATATGTGTATATATTTACGTATATATATTTAGCTCTGAAGTCTTTACTTTAGGAAAAAAGATTTGATTTTTTTTTTGGACTCATAATATTTGTTGGATTTATTTTAATAAAAACTTATATATTTCCGCAATGTAGGCCCCATTGCAACCTGATAGTAAGCAATGTGGCTTTTTCGTGTTGACATGAGACAACTTCTTGATGGGGATGTAACTGCAAACATGGATTCATTGCGTTCGATTGTGAGTGAACTACATTTTATGTATTTAGTTTGCATATTTTATACTTCATCAAAATAACATGGTTAATGTTTCTTGAATATTTTATTTTGCAAAGTTCGAGCATCTTAAGTGCACCAGAGCTGATATAGATGAAGTGCGTGTCGAATGGGCCGAATGCATTCAAGATCATATGAAAGGGTAGAACAAGGTGATGATTAGCTTCTACATTGCAATTTTTTTTAAAATTTTATTTAGTGTTTGCTATGTTCGAATGCTATTTCGTATAAGGATCTCTAGCTCTGAATCAATGTGGGGGATTCTTATAATCTTGTTAATTTTGTTAGTTAATTTATATACAAATTTAAAATGTATCTAAGTTTAAATAAGCTAACTTTTTTCATGTAAATTTGACAGATTCTTGGAAACTGAGGAGTAACTATGAAGTTTATGAAGAAAACGAAGGTCTTGATATTGGTTTTGTGAAGGTTCCACTCTCGAATTTTAAATGTATGACTCTATAATATTTTAGTATCGTATGACTAGATGAATGTTGGGACATCGATGTATGATTTAGAGGTATGATTTGTTAATGTATGTTTGACATCGATTAAATGTTGAAATATGTTTAATGAATTTTTTTTGTTTATATAATTATTGAATATTATTATTATACAGGATACAAAATATAAAAAATAATTGAAAATAAAATTATTCAGAAAGACAACGCTTTTAAGGCGTTGCAAAATTGTTGAGAAAGACAACGCTTTTCCAAGCGTTGCACAAAAAAAAAACATATAAGACAACGCTTTAAAAGCGTTGCACGAAATACACTAACACATAAAAGACAACGCTTTAAAAGCGTTGCATGAAATGAAAATTTGAGTAAAAGACAACGCTTTAAAAGCGTTGCAAGTTATGTTGCAGAATTTATTAACAACAACGCAATCTGCAACGCATGAAAAGCGTTGTCGTATCCTGGAAAGACAACGCACAAAGTGCGTTGTCTTTCAGCGCCTGTCTTTTACAACGCTGGATACGACAACGCTTTTTTTCTGGGAAAGACAAGCGTTTTTTTTGTAGTGAGAGTTCAAATGGTAAATATATTAGGGTAACTCTATAATTGTATCAAGGTAACCTTATGACAACATAAGGGTATCCTTATTATAATTGAATGGTTAACCACAAAATATAAAGGGTAAATATATTAGCGTAACTCTATAATTGCATCAAGGTAACCTTATGACAACATGAGGGTAACCTTATCATAATTAAAGGGTCAACCATAGTTAAATGGTAAGTATATTAATTAGGGTAACTCTATAAATGCATCAAGGTAACCTTAAGACAACATGAGGGTAATCTTATCAAAATTGAAGGGTCAACCACAGAGTTCAAATGGTAAATAAATTAAATAGAGTAACTCTATAATTGCATCAAGGTAACCTTAAGACAACATGAGGGTAACCTTATCATAATTAAAGGGTCAACCACAGAGTTCAAATGGTAAATATATTAATTAGGGTAACTCTATAATTGCATCAAGGTAACCTTAATACAACATGAGCGTAACCTTATCATAATTGATGGGTCAACCAAAGAGTTCAAATGGTGAACAAAATTTCTACTACAATGTATTAAAATAAACGAAGATTTGGTGTTTTAGAACCAAATTCTTTGCCTGTTTGTTTCTCTTTGTCCTTATTCTTCTTTTCGAAGTGACCCTTGATTATTTGTCTTCGTCCCTTTGTGGTTGATCGAGAAGGATCATGGACAGTATTTGATGCCTCAGAACAAATAGTCTCTGCTGATTTTGTTGTAATGATTCCACTAACATTTGACGAGTCTCTTTCATAACCTTCTTCTAGCATTCTTCTCATGTCATTATTGTCTTCACATCTCAAGACAAGGTTGTAATATTTTCTAGCCATTTCATGCCTCCAAATAACACAATTATGAGGCTTATTTAGTTCACTAATTCCAGCAGCTGTGAAAGTATCCCAGACTTCTGATTTGTCTTGTTTTGTCCATCTTTTCTATATATAAGTATCGGGTATGCTTTCGATATAATTGATGTGAAGTATTCTCAAAGAGTGGGAACACAACATACCATATTCTCCAAACCTCTTGCAAGTGCAAGCAATCAAATTCATTTGATTATCAAAGATGACACAATAAGAAGAAACATCATACACGATAGAGTTGTCTTGAACTGCAACAACTATGGAAGTAGCAGATATGCATCTTATGAATTCACTCTCAAATTTTCTGAAAAGAGGTAGAGTATACACCTCAGATGCATGCTTCAAGAAACCCACCATTGGCATAACTGAATCAGGTGCACATCTAGAACCCTGAAATTCATCTTCTTGTTCTCTACTCCTCCAATTGTTGATTGTCTCCTTGAAAATTGTATAAAATTCAGTTAAGCTAGTAGTTTTCTTAACATTGAATGAAATCGCATGGTTTGTGCTTTCACTTCTTTGTGAAGATAGTAACCCAGCTGATAAAAAGTCCTTATTCAAGGCAGTACACCATTTTGATCTCAAATTATATAATCTTGAAAACCATGCATTGTCTTCTAATCCATAAGTCACTATCATTTGTCTCCAACAATGCTCAAATTCACTTTAATCAACACATCCTGTCCAACACTTGTTGAATGAGTCCTTAAATAAGGTATTACTTTTCAATTGTGCAAACCTGCTGACCGCATTCTGTTGGAGGTGCCATATGCACAATCAATGTCTTGTTGTGGGAAAAACCTATAAAACATAAAATATATTAATAGGGTAACCCTATTATAGAACCATTGTATCATTATTACAACGTGCAGGTAACACTATCATAAGTGAATGGTCAACCACAGAATTCAGAGGGTAAACAGATTAGGGTAAATATATAATTGCATCAAGGTAACCTTAAGTAAACATAAGGGTAACATTATCATAAGTGAAGGGTCAACCACAGAGTTCAGAGGGTAAACATATTAGGGTAAATCTATAATCGTACCAAGGTAACCTTAAATAAAGATGAGGTTAACATTATCATAAGTGAAGGGTCAACCACAAAGTTCAAGGTTAAATAGATTAGGGTAAAGACATTGGTGTAACACTATAATTACATGAAGGTAACCATAATACAGCATGAGGGTAATATTATCATAAGTGAAGGTTCAACCACAGAATATAAATGATAATATAAATGTACCTTCTCAATTGCATTTGCAATGGCAAAATCTTGGTCAGTGAATACAATTATCGGTGTTTTCCCTCCCATTGATTTTTTTAAATACCTCAAAAAGCCACTCAAATGATTCTTTTTTTTCATCGGCCAAGAATGCACAACCAAATATTACATTTCTCCAATTGTTGTTAATGTCAATGAAAGGAGCACATATCAAATTATACCTATTCGTTCTGTAAGTTGTATCAAATACAGATACATCACCGTAAATCCTATAATCTTCCTTCATCATTGAATCTCTCCAAAAATATTGTTTAATCTCCCTTCATCATCCAATCTCACCTTATAATAGAAGTCATCACAATCTTGTTGCTGTTTTTGGATCATTTCTATAACTGTTTGAGCATCTCCACCTTCGATGACTTTCATTTTTATGCGATTAACGAAATTCAAATAGTCTCTAACCGTGTGACCTACAATCTCTTTTCCTCCAGCATCTTGAACCATATAACGGAAAGAGTTTGTTGCAGACATACTTGATGATATCATGTTTTCAATGGGTTTCCCTTTTTCATCTGTGATCCTTCTTTCAGAACGGTGGAGATGATTCCATTCGGTTCGAGTAAATGGATGGTTATGCTCTAAAATGTGGCTAGCAACTTTATATAGACCATCATCGTTCATCTTAACTCTCATCAATGCAGCACAATTAGTTCTTGTAATACCAGTTTTTTTTCTCTTCACCTGTGTACATTTTGATGTCTTTATCCCAGCACACGAGCACACAAATAGCTTGGCCAATTCAATTGGATTTTGTCCTATAGAGTATCTACTTGTAGATTTCCGAACACTAAATCAGAGGAGTCGAGCATGCTTGCAGTAAAGTTTGTACATGTCATCAATTGTTTTCCTTTTTAATCCAAGAAGAGAACCACTGAAATCATTCAGCTCATCAGTGTGATCTGGAAATTAAAATACCATTTATTAATCACAGTGTTACCTTTAGGATGTAATAAGCATACCATTATGTCTTAATAAGATTACCCTAATCTGTTAGTAAGCATACCTTCATTATATCTGATTTTAATTATAATGCAGTTATCTTCTTTTGGAAACTAGCGATACCTTTATGTGTAAATAGTGTTACCTTTACTATATAATAAGTATACTTTTATGTGTAAATAGTGTTACCTTCATATATGTTAAGCATACTTCTTTCTTTAAAGTATACAAGTAAGATTACTTACTGTCGTTCTTTTCAGGAATTGTGTGAACTTCATCAGGTGCATCAACAAATTCATCTTCATCACTATTTAACTCGATAACTTGAATACATTGTTGATCGCCTATAATACAAGATTTAAGAATGCAATGTAAGTTAAAATTTTACATGGATAATCATACCACATTATAATTCTTACCAGCGTCTTCCATTTTTTTCTTTGTTTTTTCTGGAATTTTACCGATATGAACAATATAGATTCATATGAATTTGAACAGAGAAATGGGGAGAGAGGAGATGAAAATCGATCGCGTTGATTCTGTATGTTGATCAAAAGATGAGAAATTCACGATTTGAGCTGGGAGAAGACGCGATATTTTCAAGCTGAAAGAGGCGAGATTAATTAGGGCTCCATTAATTAGAAATAAACGGGATTAAAAAATATATATAAATACCTCTTTAATTGGGCAGGTGGGGTCTTAGTTGCACGGATCATTGGATCCGTGCAACTAGTGCATGCAAGAGTGACTCTTTAATTATTTATTTTGACACGATGTTGACATGCGACTCCCCACATTATTATCATCAGAACTCCTGTGAGACCGTCTCATGTGCGACGACATTCGTGCACGGTCGTGTCATGGGATAAGGTCGTGTCCTGGGGCACGGTCGATCGTCTGCGAAAACACATAAGCTCTAAAAGACAGTTATAGATAAAAATCGCATACTTATCTCGACTGTATCCTGGGACCCGATCATGCACCACAAATTACTCTTAGTTTTCGCGCGAGGCACGGCAGTATCCCAGGGCACGGTCGTGGGCGAGGAAAAAAAATCACATACTTATAGTGAAAAATCACATACTTATTGTTGAAAAAGATATACTTATACACCACAGTAGAGCAAGGTTGTGTCCCACCGTGCGCGAGCGCCGTCGCATGTGCGACGGTCGCATAGAGTATTTATGCATTATTATTTATTAAATGAAATATGTTATAGTCAATATTCCATAATTAAAAATAATATCTTTTGGCTACTAATAAAGATATTAGCCACAAATAATATCTTTTTGGTTGCTGATAAAGATATTAGCCGTAAATAATATCTCATGCCTACTAATAAAGATATTAGCCACAAATAATATATTTTGGCTACTGATAAAAATATTAGTCATATATAATATCTTTTGACTACTGATAAAGATATTAGCCACAAATAATATCTTTTGGCTACTGATAAGACTATTAGTCACCGACAAAGTCTTTTGGTAACTGATAAGGCTATTAGCCACCGATTAAGCAGTTTTGCTACTGATAAGACTATTAGCCACCAATTAAGCATTTTGACTACTGATAAGGCTATTAGCCACTAAATTAAACTAAGCCTTTTTTTCTACTAATAAAGGTCTCGACCGCCGATTAGATCTTTTGTCTGTTGGTATTGGAGGCTTTTAATCGGTCAACAATGTATTACGCCACCTAAGTCGGCAAAGGATAATGATCAGCTAGGATACGCTCGAAGAACACACATGTATGCCTAGAGGACAGGTATTAGACGTACAAGAACATAGCCTTGCTAATTACTACTGCATGTAACACTACACTTGTAAATAGACTTAACACTTGCACAAGCTACTAACCTAGCTATAATGATATTTTTGCTATTTATGGATAGAAAATCAAGTATAAAAGGGGGATCAAAGCCCAAGGGAAAGGCAGGCAATAAAAATCTATTTTTACCTCTCCTGTTTTCATACATCTATAGTATATTTTCTCCATAATGATCATTGGGTAACCCCACCGTTCATTCATCTTTCCTAAATCTCTAACTGATTAATAAAGATTTAGCTACTGACGGTCACCAAATTACTCATTGATTAGCAAGTTAATTAAAAAAGTTGATTCCTTGTATCAACAGAATAATTATAAGATAATTATTGTCACATGTCCAAAATAACCACCACCCATTTTCATATAGTTAATAGTTCAAAATAATTTTATACCATCTGAGATTGTCATAATATCTATGCCTCAAAAGATCTAATGTACTTACATGATTTAATACATTGATCATTTTGTATTTAAAGGGTTTGTTATACATCAAATTTCACCTTTAGATACTTTGTTTCACATTAAATTATGCTTGTGATCAAGGTATATATCACAAAAACATGCATGTTGGAATACTAATCGAAGTTTGCATAAATAATCAAGTTATTGTACTTATAAATTGATCTTGTCTTATAAAATTAAATCCTTAAGATATTTCATAAGAATCGCCTTGCTCATCAAAAATCAAGTTGTCATGATTCTTGGTGAATTATTTTTGTATTTTAGTAGCTTTCAACGTAACCTCTATCTTCTTAATACCACTTTGAATTCATTGTGCCGAAACCGTGTATTATTTGCAGAGAAGATTAATGTGGCAAATATAAGGCTAAGACATGCATAAGCTTGGATATAAATCTGTAAAAAAAAAAAAAAAAAAATTAACAATCTCTAAATTAATCAAATCCAGAATATCTAAATTTCACACAAAAAAAATTTATGACCAAATTACTGATATGTATTTTTTGTCTAGTTGTTAACTAATATGGACATTGCATTAAATTTTTTAATATAAAATTACTGTAATTTCAATTTTAGTCTCGTATATAAAATAATTTTCCTTTTTGGACAACCAAGTATACGTTTCCAGATTTTGGTCCTGTATATTTCCACTTTTTCAAATTTTGATCCTATATGCTTCAAAAAATTTCAATTTTAGTCAAATTTTCCAATTTTGGTCCCGTACATTTTAGATCAATTCAATTTCAATCCAATTTTGATTGGATGACCATTGGGAAATCTTCCGTGGCATCGTAGTTCCAACAGAAATTGGAAAAAATTGAAACATATAGGACCAAAATTTAACAATAGGATAAAAATTGGAAAAAGTAGAAACATATAAAACTAAAATTGAAAAACGTATACTTGGTTATCAAAAAATGGAAAGAGTAATATATAAACCAAATTTGAAATTAACCCTAAAAGTTTGTTAAGACACAATAGTTACATTTTATTTTGTTATTTTTAATTTTTTTGTGTGTATTTAATTACGCCATGAGTTACTCTCCTGTGCACCAGTTGCACGGATCTGAGATCCGTGCAACTGGGCCGCGCGCGGGCTGGGCTGGCCCGCCCAGTCCGTGCCTCTTTACTTTTCCACGTGTTTTGGTAGTTACTTTCACGTTATGTTAGTGTTACCTTCGTGTTATGTTAGGCTTACTTTTGAGTTATGTTAATGTGACCCAATCTCCAGATTTCATACCCTTAGTTTAAAACCACTGAACTAAAATAACACGAAGGAAACACTAATATAACATGAAGGTAACATTAACATAACATGAAGGTAACATTAACATAACATGAAGGTAAAAAACAATGTTAATCATACGTTCATGTTATGTTAGAGTGACCCTCACGTTATCTTAGGGTTACCCTCATGTTATGTTAGTGTTACCCTCATGAAGGTAACACTAACATAACATGAAGGTAACCCTAACATGAGGGTAACACTAATATAACATGAGGGTAACCCTAACACAATATGAGGGTATGACTACCTGGAGCGAATCTTGTTGGGTTTCAGCGCACCCACCAGGCGCGTGGGAGCGCGTGAGAGCGCGTTGGGGAGCGTGAAAACACGCGTCAGAGGCACATGCGGCGGGTCGACCCGGGTGCACCAGTTGCACAAAATTTTTGCCTTACACCATAGTTGATGTATTAGGGGTGGGGAAAAATACTGAAATGTCGAAATACCGAGGTTATCGTACCGAAAAAATACCGAAAATATTGAAAATTTTGGCGTAAGGAAAATTTCGGTACGGTATTACGGTATCAATATAATTTTCCAAAACCTTCGGTATTTCGGTATATACCGAAATACCGAAAATAATACAATACATTAAAATATATATTAATTTTATATTAATAAATTAATAAATATAATATTTTTCATTCGGTATACCGGTATACCAAAGTTTCGGTATGTAGTTTTCATTTCGGTATAATTGTATTTTCGGTATATTGAAGTTTCGGCATATATTTTCATTTCGGTATGACGGTATTTTTAATATATCTTAAAATTTTGGTATATCGGTATGAAACGATATGACTACTTATGATTTCGGTACCGAAATTTCGGTATACCGAATTTTTCGGTACGGTAACCGTATTGAGTTTAAAAATACAGAATTTTTTGGTACGGTATTGGTATGAGATTTTTGGTACTGTATACAGTACCGACCCACCACTCGATGTATAGTTCGTCTGTGGACATGTATTAGAAGGAAAAAAGAAAACAGAATTACACAAAAATCACAATGTTATTCATATATGTGTCTTTTGAACAAAAAATCACATCAAGTATGATATATGGCAAATTAACGATGCGTTCCAAAAACCTTAATATGTATTGCTATATATAGATATATAGGCCCATCTCTATATTTTAATTTTTAATCTTAAACCAAAATACATTCTGATAATTTAATTGTTAAAAAGGGATTTTATATACAT
>CM016723.1:8935259-9046060 GCA_005771605.1 Scutellaria baicalensis | reverse complement strand
GGATCCTGGATCCGTACCCCGGGGGCACACAAGTCCTACTCTTTAATCTATACTATATATAAAACATGAGAAGTTGGTGATATTTACTGATTTGCCACTCAATTGTAAAATTGGAGATTATTACTGATTTGCTATTGACCAATAGAAAAATTGTGGGAAAAAAAACTAAAAAACTTTGAGAATCTTATAGAACAAGTTTCATATATATTTTAAATATAATAAGTTGTCTTTTAATTTAATATAGAGGCAAAATGAAATGGAGGAAATTATTTTGGATGATATTATTATATGATTATGTCTTAATGATATAATTAAAAGATTTTAAAATAATGAAATTTAAACATTGTCAAAATTTTGAAAATTCTGTAATTTTAATATATAAATGTGAAAAATAGGTCTAAAAGCTAAATTTCATTTTACGAAGGGCTGTAAAATGTTTAAAAGTTTAAAAACTATTATAAAATTATTAAAAATAATAATTAAATTTGAAAGTAAAACTAATAATATTGTGAGGTTAATCTAAAAAAATCCACAAATAACATTTAAAAATAAATTCAAACATATATGCAATAGATATAACTATAAGAAAAAATATTTTAAAATGGTTTCAAAATTCTAAAAAAAATATTGTTTTAATTGTAAAGTGAATTTGAAACCTAAATTTTTAAATATAAACAAATAAATCCTTCTAAAAAAATGTAGAAATTTATTTACAAATTATTAAATATAATTCTAAGATATAAAGGAACAGAAATATGAATAGAACATATAAATTAACAAATATAATTAATCACTTATAATTAAAGCACACAAATACAAAACTATTATTATTATTATTGTTTTTGTTATTGTCGTCGTTGTTGTTATCATTGTCATCATCATCATTAAAAAAAATACGGATTTTTTACAAATCTTAAAATAATAAGATCTCATAAGTAATATTTTAATATAATAAATTTATTATATTATTAATAATCGTATTTGTCATAATAAATAATAAATCGATTATCGCGTGGGTATAGTATATATATACACACATATATGGGCCTATCTTCATGGCTCTCTATATGGTGGTGCATTGCAAAGTAGGTGGCTAGTATAGGGTTAGGCCCTCCAACTGTAGGGTCCACGACCCCTATCTCATGGCTGTGGAGCTTCTAATTAATTCCATATATTATTAGTGAGAAATCACCATTTTGTTTTTAGGAATTTGGCTACAAATATATGTGGTGCCAAACACGCCTCTTTTTCACATTTTTCCAGCTTTTAGTTTGGTTTTGACAATAATAATATGGGAAATTAGCTGTATTTCTAAATTTAAATGCATATATTATTGTTTTTTTTTTTAAGGTATACATTTAAGCCTCTCTGCCACGCAATGCCTTAGTTGCTAACTGCCAAATTTAATTTGGAACTCATTCAATCAATATTTGGTTTGATCCCATATTCGTTTGTTTGCCACATCTCATGAATTTTGTTACATGAAATAAAGTTAATCCACATAATTCATATTCATATACAAATTGCCGAAAATGAGTTTAATTCATGGATTAAAAAAATGTGTATCACAAAAACTATCCATGAGATCGGTCACACATGAACTTTTGCGTAAATCAAAATATTCAATCTCCTGCTTAAACATATGTGTGTATATGTATAATTTCTTTTAATTGATACGTGTACATAACATTGATAATAATAAATAACATTTTGAATTACAGAACTTAGTTAAGAAATTAAGCGCAGAACCACCATATATATATATAGTACATGACAAATATATTTATACATCCATGCATCCGGGTCGACTTGTCCACACCCCTAGAAAATGCGCTCTCATGTGTCTGGGTGGATGCGCTCAAATTCGCTACTAATATCATACATTTATGTTATATTCAACATCCTTTTATATTATATTACTCTTACCTTCGTGTCCTGATTTCATACTCATATTATGTTAGACATACCTTTAATATATCACAAAAACTTTTATGCATCGGGTGCATGGATCCTAGATCCATGCACCTGACCGACCTGCGTGTGTACGCGCTTCCACGCGCCCTCACGCGCTCCCACGCACCTGGGCGGATGCGCTCAAATTCGCTCGTTAAGGATACCTTTTAGTTATGTTAAGGATACCTTTCAGTTATGTTGAGGATACCTTTTAGTTATGTTAAGGATACCTTTCAATTATGTTCAGGATACCTTTTAGTTATGTTAAGGATACGTTTTAGTTATGTTAAAGATACATTTGAGATCCTGATTCCAGGTTACATACCACGTTATGTTAAGAATACATTTTAGTTATGTTAAGCATACCTTTAGGTTATGTTAAGGATACTTTTAGCTATGTTAATAATACACTTTGATTATATTAAGCATACCTTTAGGTTATGTTAAGAATACCTTTAGGTGATGTTAATGATACCTTTGAAATCCTGATTCTAGGTTACATACCACGTTATGTTAAGAATACCTTTTAGGTATGTTAAGCATACATTTAGGTTATGTTAAGGATACCTTTAGTTATGTTAAGAATACCTTTAGATTATATTAAGCATACTTTTAGGTTATGTTAAGAATACATTTAGGTGATGTTGAAGATACCTTTGAAATCATGATTCTAGGTTCCTTTGAAATCATGATTTGATACCCTTAGAATTCGCTCCAGGTCACATACATTTACGTTATATTAAGGATACCTTTAGGTTATGTTAAAGATACTTTTATGTTATGTTAGAGATACCTTTGTGTACAAAATGTGTAACACAACTACCTTATGGATAATGTATCTCTAACATAACATAAAAGTATCCTTAACATAACCTAAAGGTATGCCTGACGTAAAGTAAATGTATGAAATTTGGGCATAAAGGTATCCTTAACATAACCTAAAGGTATCCCTAAACATTACCTAAATGTATTCTTAACATAACCTAAAGGTATGTCTAACTTAACGTAAATGTATGAAATCTGGGCATAAAGGTATCCTTAACGTAACCTAAAGGTATTTTTACACATTACATAAATGTATTCTTAACATAACTAAAAGTCATGACTAAAATTGAAAAAAAGTTAGCGCGAAAAAAAAAAAGAAGCGGGTCGGATTACCCGGATCCGACCTGGTTACATGGATCTAAGATCCATGCACCTGATGCACAAGAGACTTACTATTAATATATATATATATATATGTATAACTGTTCATGGTATTATTTTATTTCAATATTATTCAAATTTGTGTGTCACAAAGTAATTTACCAGAATTTATCAGGAAAAATAAACTTGTAATTAGGCAGAGCGATTTTGTGGCCCAAAGTATTTTGTTAAGGTCTTCAGGCATTATTTTAATTGTTTTTTTTTTTTTTTTACTACTTCTCTTTGTTGATGAAACCTCAATATTTTTAGAAGGGGCAAATACGATACTCAGTTATCACAAAACGTGATTGCGATTTCTAAGATCATTTTCGACTATACGCATTTTATTAGGTAATTCCTAAGGGCATCCACAACTCAATCTCCATTATTTGAATTCATTTAATCCACGTCAACACTCTCTCTTCTCTACATCAACTTTCCATTCATTTAAATCTACACCCACAATCCATTAAATCCAAATTCAACTATTTTATGGGTCCACTTCACTCAATCTTCTCTCTTAATTTTAACTAAAATATTATTTAGAATTTTTAATTTTGGATACAAATTTTATTTAAATAAATTTTAAGTAAATAAAATATCTATTTAAAATATATTGATGTTTTCATAAAGTTGGAAATATGATTTTAGAATATAGTTAGAAATTTTCATATATAAGTTGTGTTGCAATTATTTTATAATACATAAATTATTTTAATTAAATTTTCACAATTATAAAAATCTATGTGTTAGTTATATAATATAAATTCAAATATAATAAAAGCACACATAAAATAAAATAATATCATAAAAAAATTCAAGAAAAAAAAGAGAAAAAATAAAATGAAAAATATGATGAAGACGAGTGAAGGAAAAAGTGAAAACAACAAAAAAAAACAATTTTTTAATATTAGAAAAGAGAACTTCAGAAAATGGGTGGAGTGGGACCCATCTGTTCCCTCTCACCACTCGCCCCTCTAGCGCGTGTAGTACACGCGCCCATTAACACGCGGTGTACTACACGCGCTCTTCTTGCATCTCGGTTTTTTTTTTTCACTATCCAAATCCCTCTCTTTCCTCCACCTAGGATTGAATTTCTCTTCCACAATGCATATAATCCATTTGATATGGATTCAAATCCAAATTTTTGGATGCATTGTGGATGCTCTAATAAAGTCCAAAACAATAATTTAATTATTTTCCAAATAAGGATCCTCCTTTGAATATAAATATATGAACCTACTACCATAATTATATCTGATGTATCTAGTCATTAAAATAAGGCAAAAACTTATATATATCCCTAGGGCATATAAGGGCACGAATTTAGGTGTTATATACATACTCTTCAGGTGTTATATATATACGCTATAAGTGTTATATTTCTTGTTATTATATGTATACTCTACAAGTATCATATGTATATAAAAATATACATATGATACCTAAAGAGTATACATATGATATTAGTAAAGTATATATATAACACCATATGATGATTAATTAGGGGACACGGTGCCCCGGGTACACAAGTGTCACTCTTAAAATAATATTTAAAATCAAGTCATTTGTATTTTTGCCAAGTACTACGACTTGAAGAGTCCCTTTTGGGTTTTCATATCGGGCCTCTAAATTAAGTGTGAGCAGTGGCATTATGGACAATTGGGCATTGGTAGAATACTTGCTGATAGATATAATGGGACAAATAATTAAAGTGGAAATGCCTCCAATAATTAAAATACATGATTTTAGGAGTAAGATAGTAATTAGTTAAAGGCAAAAATTTGTGTAAAATTGGTGCATGGATGTAGGATTCATGCACCAGGATTAAACTCGTTCCACGTGTCTGTTCAGGTGCATCCACGCGCATTTACGCACTCCCACGTGCCTAATCCACCAAAATTTGCTCAAGTTAGTCATACATTCATGGTATGTTAGTGATACCTTCATGAATGTATGACTAACATAGTATAATGGTCAGTGGTTTTGAAATAAGGATATGAAATCTGGAAATAAAAGTATGACTAACATAAGATGAAGATATCACTAACATAAGTTGAAGGTATTGCAAACATAACATAAATGTCACGACCAAAATATGCGAAAAAAAAGAGAAGCGTATGAAATCTAGAAATGAAGATATTACTAAAATAAGATGAATGTATTACTAATATAATATGAAGGTTACGACCAAAACATGCGAAAACAAAGAGACACTACATGTTGGACCGGCCCGGATGCGGCTCGAGTGCACGGATGTCATCCGTGCACCAAGTGCACAGGAATCTACTCTTAGTCACAAATTCATTTTTTATCCTCTAGTTTAGACATTTGAAAAAAAGTTATTTAAATCAAACTTACCAATTGTAGACCAGTAATATAAATTAAAAAAAAAAATTCCAATTCTAATTTCAATTTCACAAAAACTTATGTGAGAAGATCTCACGGATCATTTTTATATATGGATCAAACCCATATCTATTAATTTATATGTCAATTGGAAAATTTGGGTTGTGGGTCTACCCATCTTACGTAACATGACCCGTGAGACGGTTTTACAAAATACTCTATCTTTCCATTTTCATCCGAATTTGTAAAATTTATTTGAAATTGCACGTGACTTTAGGAATATTGGACTTTCGGAAAATTTATATCTGATGTGCCATTATCATGCTGACTTGGCTTCTGTTTTTTGATTTTTTTTTTTTGTATTACAAAATGCTACAGCATATTGATCTTTGAAAGAGAAAGAGAAAAAAAAAAAGACAGGCAAATTCTCTGTAACCGTGATAAACTGAAAAAAATTAAAACTAAAAAAGAAAAAAAAAACCTTAATCTTACTCCAATTCTAAACCTTATTTTAATATTTTTTTAGCTAAAAGGAGCCTTCTTTTGTTTTTCATGCTAACATTCATGCTGCAAATTTTGGTGAAGGCTCCTTTTATCTCTTCCAAGTAATTTACAAAAATTGCATATATATTTCTAACCACTCTATTTTAATATAAAAGATTTGCATTAAATAATTGGTGTTAACAGGCCATCAATGTACCTAGAATGAGGTTAAGTGATGAGTGAATGTGCTCTTTTTGCTTATTTCTATCAAAGTCATATGCATGGTTCAACACAATATATATCCTCTGTTAACTAATTAAGACTCCATCAACAATGTTAAGTAAAATTTTGGAGATTAAT
Organism: Scutellaria baicalensis; assembly: GCA_005771605.1. NCBI lineage: Eukaryota > Viridiplantae > Streptophyta > Magnoliopsida > Lamiales > Lamiaceae > Scutellaria > Scutellaria baicalensis. The sequence continues at coordinate 9,039,730 of CM016723.1, read as the reverse complement.
ATAATTGATCTATAATCATTGTAATTGGATTTGACGCCATGTCCCGCGTTTGGAGTAATAGGGCATTTTGCAAAAATGGTGTTTTACCATTTTGTTGAAGAGTCAACAAAAATAGATAAGATTAAGTATGAATGATATGAAGAACTACACTCACGAACCAATTCCTTCTCCCTAGAGAAGAAGAAAACGAATACCAAATTTTTTGAAGAGTGTTCTCTTGAAACTAGTCGAAAAAGTGGAATAAAAAATCCCTTCTGTTTATCATATTCTCCTCTTTTATACTCTCCTCCTTTCCCCATAGGGTAATGATGTCTTTTTTGCTCTTCAATTATTTGTCCTTTTTCATCTCTCTCTTAGGTGCCACATTCTCGAATCTTCTTCAATTTCCCTTGATTATTCCCTTTTCGAGGTTGTTACGAGGTTATCCTTTTTTGTCTCATATGCAACGGCTCCAGCTTCGTCTCACCCCTTGGATTTCCGCCACGTGGCTCTCCTTGATGACCGCCCTTCATGTACTTTTTGTTTGTCTGCCGGGCTCTGTAGGGTGATCCTGTCCTCGTCTGCTAAGCTCTGCTTGGCCGTGTTTTGCTAAGTTCTGCTTTATTAAATATCTTGGACCGCTATTACTAGCTTTTATTTTGGTGGATGAAGAACCTATCCTCTACCCACGTCACATTTCTATTACTTAACAAATTGCTAAGACTACATGACATGCACGTCATAGTTATTCCTTTAATTCTTTGTTTAATTACAATCTAATTATACACGGTTCTCATTCCATGAATGCCCTGAAGGTAAATACCTAATTTTTCTTCAAATCTCATTATGCTAATAGACATAAGATATTGAATAATAAGAATAAGGTGGCTCGTTTATAGTAGATTTTTATGATTTTTTGACACTTTTGCTCTCAAGGCAAAGACCATAGTTTTTCTCCTAATTGCATTAATTTGCTTGAAGCAAGTATGAATTTGGAAATTTATTTATTGAATTGGGAGAATTTGGGGATATGATAATTACATGAGAAAATGAGTAATTTATGTTACATCACTGTTTTTTTTATTTACTAGATCTATTATCCTTGAGCATTGTCGATTTAATTTCTTACATATTGAGAATGAGCATATTATATGCATGGTACATAGTGTTACCATTCACAGTATCCTTTAGGAAAGAAAATTATTACAAACTTTAAATAAAAAGAAAGTGAGTGTTACTAGAATTACAAATGAGATCTAGTCTTTTATATAGTAGGCTTTGGTAGTGCTTCACGCATTCTCTTTATGGATACTGAATTAGTTACTAACCATACATTGTGATATCAACAATCTAAATGTATCCTACTCAATTTTAAGGACATTTGATTGAACTAGTTTCACATTGAAACCAATAGTAAAAATAATGTTGAATATCTTAATGATACATTCCGGATATGGTGTCGAAAACAAGTTGTTGAAAAGCTGCAATCTTTCTCATTAGGGTTGTATTATACATACATTCGCCCTTCTAATCCAAATACACGCATAATACAATTGGTCGACGATATATTAGTCTTTACAATTGGTCTTACTATCTTGAACAATAATCTGGATCCAGATCCCAAGTTAATAAGTGAGTGCCTGAAGCACTTAGATTGAGTAAGATGGAAAGATGCAATTGAAGTTGAGCTAGACTCGCTTAATAAAAGAAAAGGTTTTGGTACTATCGTATGTACTCCTAATAATGTTATCCCTGTAAGATATAAATGAGTATTTGTGCGAAAAAGAAATGGTAATAATGAGGTGGTAAGATATAAAGCGAGATTAGTAGCTCAAGGGTTCTTGCAGAGACCCGATATTGATTTTGATCAAACTTATTCTTTTGTAATTGATGGTATAACGTTCTTCTACTTAATATCTCTATCAGAAAGTATGAATTTAGAAATGCTGGACGTCGTTACTGCATATTTATATAGATCATTAAATGTTAATATTCATATGAAAATCCTTGATGGATTTCAAATTCCCCAGATGAGGAAAGATGAAAAATCGTAATATGCATAACATTAAATTATAAAGGTCATTGTATGACTAAAAATAGTCGGGAAAGATGTGGTATAATTGCTTGAATGAATTCCTCCTGAAGAAGCGATATAGAAATAATTATACATTTCCTTGTGTGTTTATAAAAAAAATAATTAAATGATTTTTTGAATAATTTCTGTATATGTTGATAATATATATATTAAAGGAAACACAAAAGGAGTCAGTTTGAACTTAAAAATTGAATTGAAATGAAAACATTAAGTAAGACCAATTATTGTCTCGACCTGCAGATCAAGTATTTCCCTAAAGGAATTTTCGTACACCAGTAAGGATTTAGAATTATTCTACATGGGTATTTCTCATCCACTTAGTAAACCAAAGGTTGTCGGATCCTTTGAAGTGGATAAAAGTTCGTTTAGACCTAAATAAGATACTGAAGATATATTAGTATCAGAAGTTCCTTACTTAAGTGTAATTGGTGCATTACTGTACCTTGAAAATTGCAATAGACTTGATATTATCTACTTGTAAAGATTTAGTGCTCCTCCAACAAAATCTTGCAATAGACTTGATATTATCTACTTGTAAAGATTTAGTGCTCCTCCAACAAAATCTATAACCGGAGGTATTGCATTTTCATGAAAATATGTTAAAAATTTATGGTTACCACCTTCTGAAATCATTGTGATATTATTATTTCTTACGAAGTCTAACAAAAATGTGTATGAATGAATTTTTATTTGATAAAACATATTTATGATTCATGTGGTATTAGTAAATATTTTATATTTCTTATGATTATTTATTAGGATAATGCAACTTGTTTTGTATAAATGTGTAGTGGGTATGTGAATAGAATTTAAAAAAACTCAGGAGCTCTAGAAGAGTGGTGAAATTATTGTACAAGCAGTGTGCTTTAGTGATAATCCTACAGATTTTTGACTAAATCCCTGTCTACATCTATTTTTGAAAATATGTTCATAGTATTATATGCACAGGCTTGGAAGACCGTTGTTTTCAGGGGAAGCGATAATTTTAAAACAATCCTGAATGTTTTGTCCTGAAGATCGGTAGTTGTATTCATTTAACCCTAAAGGTTTGGGTCCTGATTACTAGTAGTTGTAATCCTTTTCCATTTACTAAGTTTTTTTCCCCACAAAGTTTTCTTAGTTAAAAGTTTTTAACGAGACAACTAGTGTAGCATATTTGAAAGTGCATATCATGTACTTTTTTTTAGTCTAGTTTTTCCAACTGTTTTTTTCTAGAGAGTTTTTAACAATGCATATACATCAAGTTGTAAAGTCTAAGGGGGAGTGTTATAAATTATTATTATTATGGACATTACTCCTAGAAACCTTTCATTTCTTATGACCTTTGAGATCCATATTCTTTTATATATATATATATATTGTACTCAAATGAAATGAAAGAGGTTGACAAATAGAATTCTCTCATTCCCATCTTTTATCTTTTGTTAATTTATATTCTTGATACATTGATTCATAAAAGGTGGTGCAATCATTAAGTGACTATTTTATAGCATACATAAGTATTCAAAATTATTTCTAAGAAAATTGCAATTTTTATCCAGTATATAATTTATGAATTGTATTTCTTTTTTTTTTATTGATTTTACATATTTATATTTTGATCATCTAACTATAACTTTATCTCATTATTTATTTGATTTTGCTCGGAATTCGATTAATGCCTACACTAACCTTTTTATTGTTGGTGTGAATTTCACGATTCTAACGTCCACATGGGAAAAATTGATATTCAAAACTAATTGAACCAATTTATAGTTGGGAAAAAAAAAAGACAGTTACTTAAATGATTAATGAAACATATGAAATTGATGGGTAAAAGATAATATATTAGAGTATGGAAGTACTTGAGGTATACATTATAATGACACATCAAACATCTTTTCCTTAAATGAATTTTAAATGCAACACATTCATTTTATATTCAATTTTAAATAATAATAGTTAATTTTGAATCCAATCCAAATAAATTTTGGTAAAATATTTTGTGCAACTGGTGCATGGAATCCATGCACCCGGGTCGACCCACCCCACGCGCCTTTGACGCGTATTTTCACGCTTCCAACGCGCTCTCACGCGCCCCCACGCGCCTGGTGGGTGCACTCAAACCCACCAAGATTCGTTCCAGGCAGTCATACCCTCATGTTATATTGTTATGTTAGAGTTACCTTCATGTTATGTTAGTGTTACCCTCATATTATGTTAGTGTTACCCTCATGAGGGTAACACTAACATAACATGAAGGTAACCCTAACATAATGTGAGGGTCACTCTAACATAACATGAAAATATGATTAACATTGTTTTTTACCTTCATGTTGTGTTAATGTTACTTTCATGTTATGTTAGTGTTATCTTCATGTTATATTAGTGTTACATTCGTGTTATTTTAGTTCAGTGGTTTTAAACTAAGGGTATGAAATCTGGAGATAGGGTCACATTAACAGAACACGAAGGTAACCCTAACATAATACGAAGGTAACACTAACATAACGTGAAGGTAACGACCAAAACACGCGAAAAAAGTATAAAGGCGCGGGCTGGACGGACCAGCCCAACCTGAGAGCGGCCCAATTGCACGGATCTCAAATCCGTGCAACTGGTGCACAGGAGAGTAACTCATAAATTTTAAGTAGTGGACACATTAACATGATGATGCCCTTGATGCCAAGTAACCAGAAAGCCCTGAACTTCTATGCCATGTGTGAGACACACTAATTTTTCAGCGAAACTCAGGAAAAAAAACAACACTAAAATTTGTTAAGCTTTCGAATTACAGATTAAAGTTGATATTTTATGAACTTATATGTATAAATATATATATATATATATATATAAGCGCTTGTTTTCCCACTCTCTTTTCTTTTTGAAGGGAAAATATTTTGTGCACCCGAGTATACGTGCAATTGGTCACGCGAGTCAACGCGCTCTCACGTGTCTGGTGGGCGCGCTCAAGCCCACCAAAATTCGCTCTAGATAGTGTTACCGTCATGTTATGTTAGTCTGACCTTCATGAAGATAATACTAACATAACATGAAGGTAGCCCACCAAAATTCGTTCTAGGTAGTGTTATCTTTATGTTATGTTAGTGTGACTGTCATGTTATGTTAGTATGACCTTCATGAAGGTCAAACTAACATAACCTGAAGGTCAATCTAACATAACATGAATGTATGATTAACTTTGTATTTTACCTTCATGTTATGTTAGTGTGACCTTCATGTTATGATAGTCTGACCATCGTGTTATTTTAGTTCAATGATTTTGAACTAAGGTATGAAATTTGGAAATGAAGGTCACATTAACATAACACGAATGTAACACTAACATGAAGATCACACTAACATAACATGAAGGTCACGATCAAAACTCGTAAAAAAGTAAAGAGAGACCGGTTGGACCGGGCTGCACCAGCCCGAAACCGGCCCGCGCACGACTCGGATGCATGGATCTCAGATCTGTACACCTGGTTCACACGAGACTCACTCCTTTTTCAATGTCCCAACATTATAGCTCACTAGAAAAAAAAAATTACTTCATTCGATTTAAAATGGTGTCATTTTGAATTTTTTCTTTCGTAAATATGAAACATAAAAATTGATCAAATATACCATATACTAGTCAAGGAATTTATAATTCGAAAAGAGAATTATAAATTGTTGAAATTTTGGCTAAGGAATATTTATAAGAATAGTTTGAGAATAAATTTTTTTATGCCTCGGAAAATCATTCTGCATTTCTGAATGATTCTTTAAGTAAATCGAGTTGAGTCGAGCAACACTTAGACCGGCCTACGTGAATTCAACATGAACCTAGTTATATAAGCCGGTCTGAACGGACAACCCGAACTGAACAGTAGGGGTACGCAAAAATAAGGTAACTCACCAAGAATCATATCAAATCTTGTATAGATAGACATGTACCTGATTTCTTTCCATGTATATCACCAAAAATCATGAAATATTATTCTTGATGTCCAAGGATCATATCCTAGGCATATCTATAAACAAAACTTTAAGGAACAGGTCTAGGGGTGAGATTTGGATCCAAATCGGATCCGAATACAAGTCTTTTTTTTCCCACTCAATTGTAAACAGGTAAAAGGGAGATTTTACTCTATACAGGCACTCTGACCAACCTACCAACAGGTCGGCCAGACCCAATCTAAAGTAATCTTGTCCGCGTAAGCTCTGGGCCCAGTGTTTTATTCTCTATCGATTTTCACGCTTTAATTCAATTTTATCAATTCTGATTCAATAAATTTGGGTGTTGGACTGAGGGATTTGTTCCATACAAATCCCAACGTCAACATTTTGGTGCCAGACGGAGAGGGTGAGTATCTACAGTTAAAACGACATACTCACCTTTATAAATCATGCTAAACGAGGAAGAACTGAGGTCCCCTCCCGGATCCACAGGATCCCAGGTGGAAACCGAGGACAGGGCCAAACTTCACATCATTCTACAGGCAACCCCCTAGATGGAATAATCACAACCCACGTGGGTCCTTTAGAAACTGGTCAATGAACTATAACTGTAGATGAAATAAAATCTATGATAGCTCGACTAACAGATCAACTCACTGAATCAGAAAAGATAGAAAGACAGAAAAGGATAGGGGAGGGCTCTGACGATGATGCATCATCGGAAATTTTAAAGAAAGAAACACGGGCAAGCGACCTACAAAGGAGGAGCCGATGAGGCAAAATACTAGGACACTTAGGGAAGATCCTGAAGGACCATGAAATAAAGCTATGAGTGTCCTTAACAATTTAGTACTGAGACTCGATTACGATGAGGGCACCGTTCAATCACATCCAAGTCAACTAAATGGCTAGACGACCTGAAGCACAATAAAGGCATGGGTGGAGCAGGCTGACCTATGTGAACACCTCATAGAATCCAAAAGGAAAAAGTTAGATCAAGAAAAACCATGGAGGAGGTCCTCTCCATTCATGGAATACATAACATAAGAACTGACTCCTGAGAAGTTTGAAGTCCCCTGGATCGGAGAGTATAATGGGGAAACCGACCCAAGAGCACATCTGGACAAGTACGTCACATGGATGGACCTATAAGGAGTTGAAGAGGATTTAATGTGCAAGGCATTCCCTTTGACTTTGGAAGATAAGACACAAAGGTGGTTCAGAACCTTCCGGAAAGATCTATACTCGGATGGGATACTTTGACCAAGCTATTCCTAACCCATTTCATGGGAGCAAAAACAGGTGACACCCAAGGAAAGGTTGGTGGATATCAAGAAAGGGATAGATGGATCTTTTAAGTCATATCTCTCAAGGTTCAAATAGCTAGTAATGGATGGAGATGCAACTCCTATCCAAAGACGCACTTCTTATGGTAGTAATGGCAGGGCTCGATCAGACACCAGGTTTTGGTGGTCGGTGCACAAGCAGGGACCAGAGAGTTATCAAGAACTCCTTACCCGAGTTGATAGATAGATACGAGTAGAGGAGACAACTGCCAAAGGAAAGAGTCAAGGTCAAAAAGGTGAAAAGAAGGAGGGAAGGAGAAGAATACTAACCTTCAAACCAGTAATGGATTTCAAGTACTATGATGAGCAAGAACTAAATAATGTGAACATATTCACTGTAAGCCTAACATAGGTGCTCGCAAAAATTCAACCACAAAACATGTTGCCAAATCCAAAACCCATGGAAGCCACTCGAGGACAGGTCAACTCAGGAAGGTATTGTCGGTATCACAGGGCACTGGGGTATGATACCAATAAGTGCAAGAGCCTACTGTGAGAGCTGATGAAGCTTATCAATGAGGAGCACCTTAATAGGTTTTTAAAAAATAGACCAAGGGACAGGAGAAAACCGAGGGCAAGCACCACCACCTCCTTCACCTCAGGGAGTGCTAAGGAAAATCTATACTCTAATCAACAATAATTATGAAAAGGATAGGATATCAAAGAGAAAGGAGTATGTCAGGTCAGCCCAGAACGCATATCAGATATACATCTTGGTGAAGGAAAACCCTAACACTCCCCAATCACGTTCACTGAGCGGGATGCCGAATGGGTGATACAACCACACAATGACCCACTAATAGTATCCTTGAACATATCATCCATCTTAGTACTAATGATACTAGTAGATACAAGAAGCTACTCGAATGTGCTATATTTAAATACATTCACAAGATGGGCTTCCAAAATCAACAACTCCTATATTGTCAGGATGTGGTAAAAGGATTTACCCGCCACAAAACACAGGTAATATGAGGTAAGACAAAAATCAGTGTTAGTACAGAGTTCAGAGTGGTGAACATCTCTTCACAGTACAATGCAATATGAGGATGACCTTTACTCTTGAGACCCGAGGTGTAGTCTTAACGTATCATTGATGCCTCAAATTCCCTATAGGCAACTTGGTATATATCGTGAAAGAAAGCTAGCTCACCGCAAGGCAGTGCAGCTTGACTTTTAAATCAAGGGCCATTAACATGACTGAGGAGATAGGGTAGAATAAATATGTCAATAGACTTGAGGTACCGCATCTAACTTTAAAATATATAACAGACACTTACAATCTTATCCATAGTTTCTTTAAACTCATCTCCTTCATGATTACCTTCTCTGTTTAGTCTTCATTTTAACCAAAGAATTGTTCGATTGATTTGAGGATCATTGTCTAATTCCTGAGGTTGAGGTCATTAACAACAGTACATATATTAGTCACTAGTACTAATGTGCATAAAATCTCTTGGATAGACACATTAATTAGAAACTTACCATCGCTTCAGCAAATCATGCATATCCCTTTCGAGACAATCGATATGGGTATTTTTTTGACATTCTTCTTTACTTTTGTTTCTCTCTTAATTTCTATAAAAGAAATATAAAGTTAGTGACAAAATTAAAACCTACAATTTTTATATATGATAGACTTAATTACATATCAAAAATAAAATAAGTTATAGCTTACAATGAAATCTTCGGACATACGGCTGATCAGAACTCACTCCAAACAGACTGTTCGATAACCAAGACAGGAGGAGGGTTATTTAAGTCAGGGCTATTCATTATACCAAATACATATTCATTAGTGAGAAGTGTCTTGTATTGCTGCCACTTAGCATCCCAAAATATTATAAACAAACTACATAAAAAGGTCTTCAAACCACTTGCATTTGTAGACTCCAAACAAAAGGTCTTCTAAGTCGGATCAATATTATAAACCAACTACAAAAATTAATGGAAACAATAATATATATATATATATATATATATTTCTAATAACATTGAATAAGTGTATTGTAAAAAATATTTAGATATTTACTTACATTCAGTGATTCCCAAATCAGTTCCTTTTCTTTTTCTGAAACATCCTTCCAACTTTTATGGGTAATCAACACATTTTCTCTTCACTCTTTCAACTCTTTGAATAGAGAGACAATGCATTGAGGTGGGGCCCCTGGGTGGTCACTTGGATAGACTCCTATTTGATCCAGATCCTTCGCTAGACTTATCACTAATGTTGTCCAAAGTAGCGGCTTCTTCTCAATCATTCTTTGCTCTTCCCTTAACAGTCCTCTCATCATATGCCGGGATTTCTTACTTATCTCCTCAGTGTGGTCATCTTCATCATGCTTTTGACTATGCATGATAAATATTCAGAAGCAATCAGACCAGAAAATGAAAAATTAATTTTCATAACTAATAAATAATTTCCATAACATCTTTAGATAGACAAATGAGGGAAAACAATCAAAAATAAAAACAATTTTCATGACATTTTTGATTACCATAAATTCAGAAGCAATTAGACTAGACAACCTCTAAGTAACGACAAGAGGGATAAGTAATTGCAAATTGTTCTACAGAAAGGTAAATTTAACAGATCCCTCTAGTTTTGCTATCTGAAAGGACAATGGACCATATACGTTCGAGATCGAGGAGCGAGAGGAGACTTTTCTGGGAAAGAGACTCATATTTATCATATATACCATGTTTGTAAGTTGGAACGATGTCACCTTGGTATGATTAACAAATGAATTTTATAAATCGTCTTATTCGACATTTAGCACAACTACTTCAACTACATCATGTCTGTCATGGAAGCCACTATCAAAGGGCATTACGCAATTTACCTAAAACACATTACACATCAAACGACCAATAGTTCAAGAAACAACACAGAATTGAGGAAATTACTGGTTTGACACTCTCTCAACAGTCTTTGGAAAGCTCGGAGAGAGATCCAAGAAGGGCGAAAAGAAATCACAACGCCTTCGATGACGCCGTCAATGTCAGCCACTCCCCGTTTGCCGCCGTGACTCAGACTTGACCTAGGGCTCGATTTGACACCGACTGTAGTATAACATCCGACTGCAGTGAAAAGGGTGAAAACAAATTACTACACTGTCGACGTCGCCGTCACAAGCTGCCATCTCTGTCACAGTCAGCCACACCCCCATTCACTGCCACAACTCACCAACTTGACCTAGGGCTCGACTCAGTGAATTATGATTGGAGTGAAAAAGTGAAAAGGGTGAAACGACCTATGAAATTACTGCTAATTGTGTTGTAGTTTTATTAAAATACATGTATGCTTTAAGATTTTTTGGTTTGACAATTATTGCAAACATAGTCTTGGGACATATGGTTATATATTAAGATGCTTACATTGAAGGTCTAGGGTTTGACCCTAGTCAAGCTCTCCAGTTAATGTTTTCAAGTTTATTAATCTTTCATTTTACCTTATAAAATAATTCTTGAAAATAATTTATGATTTCATTCTTATTTTAAGTTTGTTTAATTTATGTTTCTAAATCAGGTCAGATTTAGTTAATTATTTTAAAATTTCTCTAACTAATTTATGATTTCATTCTTATTTTAAGTTTGTTTAATTTATATATGTTTCTAAATCAAGTCATATTTAAGTAATTATTTTCAAATTTTACTCATTTCTTATAATAATATAAATATTTTGAATTAACAGAAAAGAGATTTGGGAAAAGGAGAAGAGAAATACATTCTTAAAAAATTATGGGCTTAATTAACTGAAGAGAAGTGCTTAATTATTTATTGTGGTTAAATATTTGGGAATTTTTTTTTGTGATTGTACTATTTTTACAAGTGCCGTGAATAATAAAGTTGAAGACTTTGTAGTTAAATTCTAAATATATGCGTTTATAACAATAATAACTCATGATTAATAAGTTCAAATGATTTTTTCTTCTTCCTTTAATTAAGCCATTATTACATCACAATTTTACAATAGTAGTTGACCAATTGTATACGCCGTTTTAAATAATATTTATTCTCGCTCAATGACAATGACTAATAGTATCGTTGTAAATTACAATTTTATTGGTTTTTTTTTTTTTTTTTTTGCACAGAGACAACAATTGGGACAACAAAATTAAAATATCATTGTCGTTGAGCGAAAAAATACGATCAACAACAACGGTGAACTAGTTCTATTGTCCCAATCTTAGTCGTTAAGTGGAAAAATATGGTTAAAGACAACGGTACGTAGAGTGTTGTCGTAGAGGTAATTTTTTCGCTCAACGACAACGATAATTCTTTACCGTTGTAGGCTATCATTGTCGTTGAGTGAAAAATTGCATTCAAGGATATCGGTACAATATACCAATGTAAGATACCGTTGTTCTTGAGTGAAAAAATACACTCAACGACAATAGTATAAAGAAATCATTGTCGTTGAGCGAAAAACGACAACGGTAGCTTACAACGGTTCATTAAGCCATTGTCGTTGAGCGAAATTTTTTGCTCAACGACAAGAGTGTACTAGCAATGTTATCCCAAGCATTTTCGTTGAGCGCATTTTTGTAGTTAACAACAACATTAGCTTACAACGGTTCATCAAACTGTTGTCGTTGAGCGAAAAAAGCGTTCAATGACAACGATTTTATTGTGCCGTTGTCCTAACCGTTGTCGTTGAGTGAAAAAATACACTCAACGAAAATGAAATAAAAAAATGTTGTCATTTAGCACATTTTTTCGCTCAACGACAACGGTTTATGTAAAACTTTTGTAAATTTGTTTAGGTGTTCTTCATCTCTGTTTTTATTCTCCTTTCTTCTTCTAGGTCAAGTCTTAACAAGAGTGTTTCTTCATTATTATCTTTTTGAAAGTTTTGCACTCACTATGTCGGCATTTCTTGCTCGACTAGGATTACGGCTTCCGTTCCCAAAGCTAAAGCGAAAGGGGTTTTCCTGGTTAAGCTCCTTGATGTGGTCCTGTATGACCATAGTACTCCTAGTAGCTCGTCAGCCCATGTTCCTTTTAGGCCTTTGAGCTTCGCCTTAAGGGTGTGTTTAATAATTTTGTTGATCGCCTCGACCTGCCCATTTCCTTGTAGATGGTAAGCGGTTGACAACATTTTCCTTATCCCTAATCCTTCGCAAAATTCTCAAAATACTTGAGAGTCAAATTGTTTTCCATTGTCCGTTACCAGCGAATGTGGTATTCCATTGAGCTGACCTGATCCTCAGCTTTTTTACCTCTATCGGGTTTCCTGCTTCCTTTCCTTCTAACATGTATGGCCTGATAGGGGTCATCCATGTTTCTCTCCGCTCGGCAGATTATATTATCTCCCGTGTCAAGGCCGATGTAGTGATTGTCCCTATATTGACAGATCCTATGTCCTCAGCGCCTTCGCTGGTGGCTAGCCTAGCTAATGCATCAGCTTGTGAGTTTTTTGATCGAGGAATTTGCTCGACTCTTGACCTTTGAAAACCTGCTAGGACTTGTTCGACCCTTTGCAAATATTTGGCCATTGTTTCGTCCTATATATATTTGGTTGATCATGAGCAAGGAATCAATATAGATCTCTAGGTTTTGGGAACCAAATTGCCTGACCATGTCTAGTCATGCTAGAAGAGAATCCAAATCGTCAAAATGTTGGTGGCTGGGAATTCAAACCTGAGTGCCGAACATAAATATTTTTAATTCGGGCTTATTAGGACTATCCCTGCTCCCGAGGAATTGGCAGTGGCTGATTCGTCCACAAATATTTTCTAGGGTTTTTTCTTCTTAAATTGTTCCAAAGTGACAGTAGGCGTGAATTCTACGATTAAGTCTGCTAGTTCCTGTCCTTTTATGGCGGTTCGTGGGGTTTAATGGATATCGTAATGTCCCAGTTCCACCGCCCATTTGAGTAATCGACCCGAAGCATCTGGTCAGTTAAGCATCTATTTCAGCGGAAAGTCTGTCAATACTTCTATTTGGTGAGATAAAAAGTAGGGTCTAAGCTTTCTTACCGATATCACTAATGCGTATGCCCATTTTTCAATTGCTGGGTATCTTAACTTTGCATCATGTAGTGACTTGCTCATGTAGTATACCGGCTTATGACTTTACTTCTCTGCTCGAATGAGTACGGTGTTGATGGTGTACTCGAAGAAGGCTAAGTAAAGTTGGAGTTTCTCCCCTGGCTCGGGTTTTGCCATCACATGTGATGAGGCCAGCAAAGTTTTCAACCCTTCAAGTGCCTCATCGCACTTCTTACTCCATTGGAAATCATTTCTTTCTTGATCAACTAATGAAAATATTTGCATTTATCGGTTGATTTTAAGATAAACCTATTTAGTGCACCTATCTTTGTTGTGATACTCTGCACGTCCTTAATTCTTATTGGTGGAGTGAGTTCTATGATCGCTTGGATCTTTTTGGGATTTTCCTTGGTTCCTCTTTGGCTAACCATGCAGCCCAGGAATTTTCTTGATCCAACTCCGAATGAGCACTTCAACATGTATTGCCTCAATATGTTGAACATTTTATCCAAATGCGAGACATATTCCCCTACCTTTTTGGATTGGACGAGCACGTTGTTGGTCCCTGAACTACTGTAGGTAGGCTTAGAGGGGAGGGGGGGTGAATAAGCCTACCTTATCTTCTAATTTTTCTTGTCAATAATCAGTGATAGTGTGTGCAAGTGTTTGTAGGCATAGCATGATAGACAAGGGTAAATATTCATTCTCTTTTTTTTTTTTTTTCTGGAGTTGCTGTTCTGCTTAATTCCTTATGGAAGGACAGTTTGTTGCACACTTTCTATAGCATACCCAGTTTGGGTTACTCGAAGGATTTTAACCTTTTTGCCTTCAAAGTGTCCTGGATTCGTACTAGAAGTTCCCCCTTACTTTATGGTCTTCTCTTTTAAGATGTGGGGTCACTAACAGTATTATTTCAGGTTACTTTGAGGCTTTGTATGAGAAAGTGAAGCATAAAATATGGAAATAAACATGCAGACTTCCTTTCTCATTTAGAGAATCAAGTGACAACAAATTATCATTCATTATCTTAACATATAGTCACTTGAGTTCTTTGACAGATTACCAAGACATGGTAACGATCAGATTTAGAGAGTTTTAGAATTAGAACGTGGTATCTGGTCATTCTTGTTCTTTTAAAAGAGAAGGTCCTCTTTTATTCTTGACTCTGTCTGGAGGTCGATCTGGTTGATGGAGTGATCTTCTTCTTCTTACTCCTTGGCTTGACATGCTCATCGTTTTCCTCCATGATTTGTTGCTTGTTGATTGCTATATCAGCTTTTTCTTCAGCTCCTTGTCGGTCCACTTCTTTCTGTACAACTTCCGTCTTTGCAGGTTGCTGTTCCCCTTCAGAAACAGCTTTCCTTCACAATACAGCTTGATTTTCTACATCTTTTAGATGTTTGTTATCTTGACATCAATCATATCCTTTTAGAGCAAAAGACATTGAAATGATCTCTGATGTGAGGGTGAGAGAGAGAGAGAGAGAGATTTTGAGAGAGGGGTTTTTCACAGATCTGATCTGGATAGATCGATTAGATCTTTTGTTCATCCATCTGCTCTGATACCACTTGTTGGTATCATATTGACCATTGAGCAAGGATGAATAATCCACCCGCTCTGATACCACTTGTTGGTATCAGATGGATTAGCTGGTGGATGATCCACCCTGCTCTGATACCACTTGTTGGTCCCGAAACTGCTGTAGGTAGGCTTAAAGGGGGGGGGGGGTGAATAAGCCTACATTATCTTCTAATTTTTCTTCTAAGTCTATTGGTTTATTTCTAATATCAGTAACCTTTTGGGAGGTTACTGATCAGAGTGAATGCAGAAGCCTATTTTTGTGCCCAATAGAAGATATATACAGTTTATCAGAGAGAATAGATGTAAGACAGTAAGCAGATAAAGACGCAAGCATGTATAGAGGTTCGAAGGTGGAGTAATCCTTCTACGACCACTTTTCCTCTACACAGGAGGCAACCTTTGTTAAGCTAGTTGATTTACATAGACCTATCTATTACAACCCACCCTTAACAAGTAAGTAGCAAGCCTCCACACAGATACTTGCCTATTTTCCCTTGACCCACACAGGATCCTACTCTACCAACCCAGGGTCCTCACCTTCTCTCCTAGAAGGTGGTAAACTCAGCAGGACATTACTCCTCGCACTGAGTACTCCGAGACAACCTTTTAGAGATGTTTATCTCTTTCTTCTTCAACTGGGTGCAACAAGCTTGACCTTCCTATGCAGACTGATTCTGCTAAAGCTTGCTGCTGACAGGTAGATTGGGTGTGCGTCTTCTTGGGGTGTGGAGTGTTCGAGCTTTTCTTCTTTCAGCTACTCTATATGAACACTCTCTTCTCTTCTTAACTTCCCCCTTTTAATGCGCTTTTCTCTTTGTAAGCTCTTCTTTCTTCTTTTGCGCTTCTCTCTGTGAGCTTGGATATTGTGATGTGCTCACTTCTCTCTCGCATGCCATGTGCTTCTCTCACACATCCTTTTCAGTCTTCAGTCCTCCTCTTTATAGGGTGTGAAATCTGCCCGTTGAAGGTAGACAGATTTCCATCATTTCTACGTCGCACTCCTGGCACACGCCAGGTTTTCGCTTTCCACGTGTCTTCTTCCAGTTGGCTCCTCTTCTCTTTTCTCTCTACCGGTAACTTCTTGTGTCTACCGGTAACTTTGACTTTTCTCCCCATGCCTGCTCTGCAGCTCCCTCCTCTAGCTTCACTCTGGGGCTTCCTTCGTCTGGCTTGCTCTTTCAGGTGGCTTTGAGGCTTCTGTAGCATGCTACCTGTGTAGTATCCTTTTGGCATGGTCTTCCAGGTAGCTTCCTGTCTCGCTGTGTTCTGTTTTGGCGAGGTTCCTTCCAGTAACTTCCTGAAGTCAATAGTATCCTTATTAGTTCGTCCGATTCTTTATAACCATTCTCTTCAGTATCCTTCCATTTGACACTTTCTCTTTTTCTTTTAATCTTCTGTAGTAACTCTATTGCAGTAATCTTATCCTAAGATTGGTTATGCTATAGAGTTACTTTAAGGATTTGTCTCATCAAAACAGTCTACAAATATATCCAACACATGTCATCAACCATATACTTCCATCGTTTTTCCAATATGGGCCACAAACATTTTGTTGAGCAGCCTCTGATATGTTGCCCCCGTATTTTTCAATCCAAAAGGCATCATCGTATAGCAGTATTGTGCTCAATCCGTGAGAAAGGTCGTGTGGATCTGGTCTTCCTCTGCCATGGGTATTTGGTGATATCCTTAGTATGCATCCATGAAACTCATGATTTCATGGTTAACAGTTGTATCCACCAGTTCGTCTAATCTGTAGACACTCTTCCCTACCTTCTAACGGTAAAATGTTGACGTTGGAATATGTACGGAACAGAATCCCTCGGTCCAACATCAAATAAATAAGAAATAACTTCAAATTAAAGAGAAGACACTAGGCGCGGTGCCTACCCGGGCAAGATTGCTCTAGGCTAAGTCTGACAGTCTTGTGAATAGGTCAGTAGAAAGCATTTACTGGATATGTGAGAAGTAAATCTCCCTTGTTTGAGTACAATATGAGCAAAAAATAACTAGGATTTGGATCTAGTAAAGACCTAAATTGCAATAGATATTCTAGAGAGAGAAAGTTTATTAGAAGTGAGAGAGAGCCTCAACTTGTAGAAGTGAGTCTCAAAATCCCATTATGATTCTTCTTTTAGGAACCCCTCATTTATTTCTAGATGCCCAATTTATAGAGATACATGGGGTATACCTTTGGGCATCAAGAATGAGATCCCTTGATTCTAGGATTTTACATGGTAAGAAATCAGTTTGTTTCCTTATAAAGGATATCTTCTACATATTGTCTTATGCGAGCTTCGTCGATCGAGCTACTCGTGTCGTACTTCGTTCAGACTTATTTATATAGCACTTCAAGCCTAGTTGACCTACCAGTGATACCTCATTAGGGCGTCTAGACCGGTCTGGCTTCATCTTTAACTCAGCTCGATAAGTTCTTTGACACGAGTAATATTTTAGGGTGTAACAAGCAGTGACTTTGATTGAACTGCAGTGACAACTGAAGTCTTGATGTTTCCTCTTATTTTTTAATTATGTAGCGGCCTTTTCAGATTGATCCTTTGATGATCTTCTGCATGTATCTTCAATTGCTATAACTTATTGTTGGTGTTGCATCCTGGGTCGCTGCATGATAAAATGCGCAGCTTCAAGAACTTGCAGCGTGCGACATCCTTTCTTTCGGAATTCCTTCTAAGTGTAATGCACTATAAGTAGACATTGTTGGATACATTTGTAGAATGTTTTTATGAGACAAAACCTTAAGTAACTCTAAATATGCATAACCAATCTTAGGATAGGTTACTGCAATGGAGTTATTACAGAATATTAAAAAAAATAGAGAAAGTGTCAAAAGAAAGGATACTGAAGAGAATGGTTAAAAGGAATCTGGTTAACTGATAAGGATACTGTTGACTTCAGGAAGCTACTGGAAGGGACCTTGCCAAAGAAGAAAACAGCGAGACACGAAGCTACCTAGAAGACACTACCGAAAACATACTGCATAGACAGCATGCTATAGAAGCCTCGAAGCCACCTGAAGGAGCAAGCCAGAAGAGGAAGCTGCAAAGCAGACATGGGGAGAAAAGTCAAAGTTACCAGTAGGCACAAGAAGTTACCGGTAGAGAGAAGAAGGAGAGGAGTCAATCAGAAGAAGACACGTGGAAAGCGAAAAGCTGGCTTGTGTTAGGAGTGCGGTGCATCAATGATGGAAATCTGTCTACCTTCAACGGGCAGATTTCACAACCTATAAAGAGGAAGACTGAAGACTGAAAAGTGTGTCGAAGAGAGATGAAGTGAGCACATCAGAATATCCAAGCTCACAGAGAGAAGCGCAAAAGAGGAGAGAAGAGCTTAAAAGAAAGAAGCGCAGAAAGAGGGGGAAGCCTTGAAGAAAAGAGTGTTCATACAGAGCAGATGAAAAGAAGAAAAACTCGAACACTCTACACCCCTAGAAGATGCACACTTAGTCTACCAGTCAAGCAGCAAACTTCAGCAGATCAGTCTGCAAACGGAGGCCAAGCTTGCTGCACCCAATTGAAGGAGATAAACCTCTCTAAAAGGTTGTCTTGGAGTACTAAGTGTGAGGAGTAATGTTCTGCTGAGTTTACCACTTTCTAAGAGAGAAGGTGAGAACCCTGGGTGGGTAGTGTAGGATCCTGTGTGGGTCAAGAGAAAGTAGGCAAACATCTGTGTGAAGGCTTGCTACTTATTCGTTAAGGGTGGGTTATAATAGATAGCTCTATGTAAATCAACCAGTTTAACCAATGTTCCCTCCTGAGAGGAGGAAGAGAGGACGTAGAAGGATTACTCCACCTTCGAACCTCTATACATCCTTGCGTCTTTATTTGCTTACTGCACTTCATGCATACATGTATTCTCTCTGATAAACTGCACATCTTCTACTCGGTTCTGTAATAAGCTTCCACAAACCACTCTAATTAGTAACCTCCCAAAAGGTTACTGATGTTAGAAGTGAGCTGATAGAGATAGAAGAAAAGTTTGAAAAGAAGGTAGGCCTATTCATCCCCCCCCCCCCCCAAGCCTACCTACAGCAGTTTTGGGACCAACAAGTGGTATCAAAGAAGGTTGGACTATTCACCAGTTGATCCATCTGATACAAACAAGTGGTATCAATGATCAATCACCGGTGGATTATTCATCCCTGCTCAAACGGTCAATCTGATACCAACAAGTGGTATCAGAGCAGATGGATGAAACAAAAGATCTAATCGATCTATCCAGATCTCATATGTGAAAAAGCTTCGCTCAAAATCTCTCTCTCTCTCACCCTCACATCTGAGATCATTTCAAAGCCTTTTGCTCTAAAAGAATAAGATTGATGTGAAGACAACAAACAACTGAAGGATGTAGAAAATCAAGCTGTGTTGTGAAGAAAAGTTGTTTCTGAGGGGGAACAGCAAGCTACCGAAGGGAGGACTGCGAAAAGAAAGCCATACAAAAGGAGCAAAGTCCCTACCTATCACGGAGCAGACCAACATGGAGCTGATCAACAAAGAAGACTTGCTCCTGAGCAAACAAAGAAAGTTGACATCAACAAGCGAAGAAGAAAAAACTCACTCCAGTCTCCAGACAGAAACAAGAATGAAAAAGGACCTACTCTTTCAAAAGAACAATAATGACCAGGTACCTAGTTTCAATTCTATACTCTTTACTTTTGGTCATAATCATGTCTATTCTGTCAAAGAACTCAAGTGGCTATACTCTAAGATAATGGACTTTAACCTGTTGTCACTTGATTCTTATAATGAAAAATGAAAAGGAAGTCTGCATGCTTAATTCTATATTATAATGCTTCACTTTCTCATGCAAAGCCTTAAAGTAACCTGGAACAGTACTGTCAGTAACCCCACATCTTAAAAGAAAATACCATAAAGTAAGGGGGAACTTCCAGTACAAATCAAGAGGACTTTGAAGGCAAAAAGGTTAAAAACCTTGTAATAACCCAAATGTGAGTATGCTGTAAAAAGTCTGCAACAAGTCGAATTTTAAGTAGAACAACATCATAAATAAAAATAAAAAATAAAATAAAAAATTTCCTTACTGTTATCTATGCTCATCTTTTCATATCTAAAAAGAGTTTATACTCTAAAAAGATACACTAAGAAAACACCTGCACACACCTTGTTGGATATATTTGTAGAATGTTTTGATGAGACAAATCCTTAAAGTAAACTCTATAGCATAACCAATCTTAGGATAAGGTTACTGCAATAGAGTTACTACAAAAGATTAAAAGAAAAGGAGAAAGTGTCAAATGGAAAGATATTGAAGAGAATGGTTATAAAGAATCGGATGAACTAATAAGGATACTATTGACTTCAGGAAGCTACTGGAAGGAACCTCACCAAAGCAAAACACAGCGGGATAGGATGCTACCTGGAAGACCATGCCAAATGCATACTGCACAGGCAGCATGCTACAGAAGCCTCGAAGCCACCTAAAGCAGCAAACCAGAAGAAGGAACCTCCAGAGTGAAGCTAGAGAAGGGAGTTGCAGAGCAGGCATGGGGAGAAAAGTCAAAGTTACCGGTAGACACAAGAAGTTACCGGTAGAGAGAAAAGTTACCGGTAGACAAAAGAAGTTACCTGGAGCAGTACTGTCAGTAACCCCCCATCTTAAAAGAAAATACCACAAAGTAAGGGGGAACTTCTTGTACAAATCAAGGAGACTTTGGAGGTAAAAAGGTTAAAAACCTTATAATAACCCAAATGTGAGTATGCTGTAAAAAGTCTGCAACAAGTCGAATTTTAAGCACAACAACATCATAAATAAAAATAAAAAATAAAATAAAAAATTTCCTTACTGTTATCTATTCTCATCTTTTCATATCTAAAAAGAGTTTATACTCTAAAAAGATACACTAAGAAAACACCTGCACACACCTTGTTGGATATATTTGTAGAATGTTTTGATGAGACAAATCCTTAAAGTAACTCTATAGCATAACCAATCTTAGGATAAGGTTACTGCAATAGAGTTACTACAGAAGATTAAAAGAAAAGGAGAAAGTGTCAAATGGAAGGATACTGAAGAGAATGGTTATAAAGAATCGGATGAACTAATAAGGATATTATTGACTTCAGGAAGCTACTGGAAGGAACCTCACCAAAGTAAAACACCAGCGGGATAGGATGCTACCTGGAAGACCATGCCAAATGCATACTGCACAGGCAGCATGCTACAGAGGCCTCGAAGGCACCTGAAGCAGCAAACCAGAAGAAGGAACCTCCAGAGTGAAGCTAGAGGAGGGAGTTGCAGAGCAGGCATGGGGAGAAGAGTCAAAGTTACCGGTAGACACAAGAAGTTACCGGTAGAGAGAAAATAGAAGAGGAGCCAACTGCAAGAAGACACGTGGAAAGTGAAAAGCTGGCGTGTGTCAGGAGTGCAGCGCATAAATAATGGAAATTTGTCTACCTTCAACGGGCAGATTTCACACCCTATAAAGAAGAGGACTGAAGACTGAAAATGGTGTGTGAGAGAAGCACAGGGCGTGCGAGAGAGAAGCACAAAGTGTGCAAGAGAAGTGAGCATATCAGAATATCCAAGCTCACAGAAAGAAGCGCAAAAGAAGAGAGAAGAGCTTACAAAGATAAAAACGCAGTAAATGGGAGATGTTAAGAAGAGAAGAGAGTGTTCATACAAAGCAACTGAAAAGAAGAAAAGCTCGAACACTCCACATCCCAAAAAGACGCACACCCAGTCTACCAGTCAGCAGCAAGCTTCAACAGAATCAGTCTACATACGAAGGACAAGCTTACTGCACCTAGTTGAAGAAGAAGGAGATAAACCTCTCTAAAAGGTTTTTTCTCGAGTACTCAGTGCGAGGAGTAATGTCCTGCTGAGTTTACCACTTTGTAGGAGAGAAAGTGAGGACCCTAGGTGGGTAGAGTAGATCCTGTATGGGTCAAGGGAAAGTAGGCAAGTATCTGTGTGAAGGCTTGCTACTTACTTGTTAAGGGTGGGTTGTAATATATAGGTCTATGTAAATCAACCAACTTAATAAAAGTTCCCTCCCGTGTAAAGGAAGAGAGGACGTAGAAGGATTACTCCACCTTCGAACCTCTATACATGCTTGCGTCTTTATCTGCTTACTGTCTTACATCTATTCTCTCTGATAAACTGTATATATCTTCTATTGGGCACAAAGATAGGCTTCCGCATTCTTCTAAGTCTATTCCGCATTCCCATAAGGTTACTGATATTAGAAATAAGCCAATAGACTTAGAAGAAAAATTAGAAGATAAGGTAGGCTTATTCACCCCCCCTCCTCACCTCTAAGCCTACCTACGGCAGTTACAGGATAAACAAGTGGTATCAGAGCAGGTTGGATCATCCACCAGCTAATCCATCTGATACCAACAAGTGGTATCAAAGCGGGTGGATTATTCATCATTGCTCAATGGTCAATCTGATACCAACAAGTGGTATCAGAGCTTGTATGTCACTAACAATACTATATTCTAAGATAATGGACTTTAAACTGTTGTCACTTGGTTCTAAAAATGAGAAGGAAGCCTGTATGCATGGTTCCATATTATATTGTTTTACCTTCTCATGCAAAGCCTCAAAGTAACCTGAAATAGTACTGTTAGTGACCCCACTTCTTAAAAGAGAAGATCATAAAGTAAGGGGGAACTCCTAGTACGAATCCAAAAAACTTTGAAGGTAAAAAGGTTAAAATCCTTGGAGTAACCCAAACTGGGTATACTGTAGAAAGTCTGCAACAAACTGTCCTTCCATAAGGAATTAAGCAGAACAGCAACTCCAGAAAAATAATAAAAAATAATAATCAAAATAATAAAAAAAATGAATATTTACCCTTGTCTATCATGTTATGCCTACGAACACTTGCACACACTATCACTGATTATTCTTTAAAAAGTCTTGAAGGAGCCGAAACTCTCTCTACAGCTGTCATGGGCTGTAAAGATAGTCCAATCTTCTGAAGGAAAACCTAACTCAGATGGACTCATACTTGTATGAGTACCTATACAAGGTAAGTGTTTTGAAGGTACATCTGAAGGGTTAGTAAACTTAGGGGGACTCATTGATAAAACGACAAACTCTGACTACAGGATGCAGAAAATTCGGTTACTGGATACTAGGTCATGGGATAACAGGACGATGCACACCTAGACACTAGATACTAAGCTAACTGGATACTAAGCTACTGGAAATCATAACACTTGTCATTAAGTCAATAGAAAAGTTAGAAGATCCTAACAGAAAAAGATAAAGTTCTGACTAAAGGAAACGCTAAACACCAGAATATTGAATACTATGTCGCTGATAGCAGGATGCTGGATATCAGGATGCTAGATACCAGGCTGAATGGAAATTAGGTCACTAGGTGGCAGGACACTGGATATCAGGATGCTAGATACAAGGGGATGGAAACTAGATCGCTGAACACTAGGTCGCTGGGCAACATGACGCTAAATACCTTGTAGCTGGATACTAGATCGCTGAATACCAAGTCGCTGTGTATCAGGACGCTAGATTTCAATATTCTAGATACTAGGTTACTTGAAGTCAGAACTTATCATCAAAACTGGATAAAGAGATCTCTTGGATGTTACAAGATAGAGCAATTACTGAGAAAATATTTCTTGGTAACGTGCGAACATAAGAAGGAGGATCACCTATATCCAGAAATAGACTACCTTTTCAAAAACCCTAAAAGCAACAAACAGCCGCACGATTAGAAAAATCCAAGGGTGAAGATTCAGCCGCTGACCACAGACACAATCAAATCAAGAGAAACGACATAAAGCTATGGAAACTGTCAACATCAGCCTTGGAAACCGGAGGAGCAGTTAATGAGATCTTTAAAGATCCAAACTGCAACAGGGAGTATCTCTATCCCTATAAATACTGTACTCTTTTTCTTCATAAACCATAAAAAGATATCTTCTCCATTTCTCTCATCTTTATGATCATCATGGAACCTGATTGTTGGAAACTCTTCTCTTCATCTCTTCCAAAAGACACATTCTCTACAAATAATCAACCAAGCACACCTCAAACCTCATATTTTCACCACTCACGCTTAACACTTGCTAAGCAAGTCTTCCTCAAAAGACTTGATCTTCTAGCATTCTCTCCTTACCTCAGCTTTAAGGGAGCCTGAGGGCAAGCACCTAGGTTCTCCTCTTAGAGAACTGAGAGAGATTTATCCAGGTACCCCAGAGCGTCAGCTCATTTTTTATGATGTCAAAACAGGGAAAGAAATTATGAAGGATCATGGAAGATCAAAAGTCTTCCATGGAGGAAAAGAGAAGATTACAGCCTGTCCACATGAAGATGTTGGAGGGGAAATGGATGATTCCTGCTTCCAAGGATTTGAGCAGATGATACAGTAGGAGGAGTTAGTGAGGTTATGGAGAATGAAAGGTAGCAGCAAGCTACTGTGTCATTCTCTTCATCTTCTCAGATCTTTTCCTCTGCTTCACTACTCTCTTCCGAAGAAGCCTCTTATCCTCACTTTTAATTCTCTCTCTCTTTAGACTAAGAGGAGAATCAATTGGGAGCAGGCCCTTGCACCCAAAAGCGGGAAGAGATAG
Source organism: Scutellaria baicalensis (assembly GCA_005771605.1). Classification (NCBI taxonomy): domain Eukaryota; kingdom Viridiplantae; phylum Streptophyta; class Magnoliopsida; order Lamiales; family Lamiaceae; genus Scutellaria; species Scutellaria baicalensis. The sequence goes on along the minus strand of CM016723.1, from coordinate 9,015,234 downwards.
AGAAGAAAGAAGTTTGCAATAAGCTAAATAGGAAAAGAAAGCAAGGAAAGAGCAAGAAGAATACAAGAATGAATTTAGATAGGATGTTTATTGTAACTTTGCTTACTGCATTGTAATATAGATATGTTATCTTAATAAAATGTCTCTTGTTCTTCAAAAAGCTCACTTCTTGTGCCCTTTCTTTTAGATTTATATGTGATTTCTGTATGAAAGTAGTATGCCCATTTGTGACATGCTTTAAATATGTTTTCTGTGCTTAAGAGGTTATATTCTTTTGATCTTTTGTAAAGGTTTTGTCATCATCAAAAAGGGGGAAATTGTTGGATATATTTGTAGAATGTTTTGATGAGACAAATCCTTAAAGTAACTCTATAGCATAACCAATCTTAGGATAAGGTTACTGCAATATAGTTACTGTAGAAGATTAAAAGAAAAGGAGAAAGTGTCAAATGGAAGGATACTGAAGAGAATGGTTATAAAGAATCAGATGAACTAATAAGGATACTATTGACTTCAGGAAGCCACTGGAAGGAACATTACCAAAGCAAAACACAGCGGGACAGGAAGCTATCTGGAAGACCATGCCAAAAGCATACTGCACAGGCAGCATGCTACAGAAGCCTCGAAGCCACCTGAAGGAGCAAGCCAGAAGAAGTAAGCTCCAGAGTGAAGCTAGAGGAGGGAGTTGCAGAGCAGGCATGGGGAGAAGAGTAAAAGTTACCGGTAGACACAAGAAGTTACCGGTAGAGAGAAAAGAGAAGAGGAGCCAACTGCAAGAAGACACGTGGAAAGTGAAAAGCTGGCGTGTGTCAGGAGTGCAGCGCATAAATAATGGAAATCTGTCTACCTTCAACGGGCAGATTTCACACCCTATAAAGAAGAGGACTGAAGACTGAAAATGGTGTGTGAGAGAAGCACAGGGCGTGCGAGAGAGAAAGACAGAGTGTGCAAGAGAAGTGAGCACATCAGAATGTCCAAACTCACAGAGAGAAGCGCAAAAGAAGAGAGAAGAGCTTACAAATAGAAAAGCGCAGTAGAAGGGGGAAGTTAAGAAGAGAAAAGAGTGTTCATACAGAGCAGCTGAAAAGAAGAAAAGCTCGAACACTCCACACCCCAATAAGACGCACACCCAGTCTACCAGTCAGCAGCAAGCTTCAGCAGAATCAGTCTGCATACGAAGGACAAGCTTGCTGCACCCAGTTGAAGAAGAATGAGATAAACCTCTCTAAAAGGTTGTCTCGGAGTACTCAGTGCGAGGAGTAATGTCCTGCTGAGTTTAACACTTTCTAGGAGAGAAAGTGAGGACCCTGGGTGGGTAGAGTAGGATCCTGTGTGGGTCAAGGGAAAGTAGACAAGTATTTGTGTGAAGGCTTGCTACTTAATTATTAAGGGTGGGTTGTAATAGATAGGTCTATGTAAATCAACCAGCTTAACAAAGGTTCTCTCCTGTGTAGAGGAAAAAAGGACGTAGAAGGATTACTCCACATTCGAACCTCTATACATGCTTGAGTTTTTATCCGCTTACTGCCTTATATCTATTCTCTCTGATAAACTACATATCTTCTATTGGGCACAAAGATAGGCTTCCGCATTCACTCCGATCAGTAACCTCCCAATAGGTTACTGATATTAGAAATAAGCCAATAGACTTGGAAGGAGCCAAAACTTTCTCTGCAGCAACCATGGGCTGTAAAGAAGATCTAAGCTTCTAAAAGATACTTAACTCAGAAGGACTCATAAGAATATGAGTACCTATACAATATAAGTGTTTTTGCAGGTACATCTAAAAGGTTAATTATTTTAGGGGGAACAATTGACAAAATGTCAAATTTTGATTATAGGATGCTGAACATTCGGTTGCTGGATACTAGGTCATAGGATAACAGAACGCTGTACACTAAGACATTAGACACTGAGCTACAGAATGCTAAGCTACTAGAAATCAGAACACTAGTCATTAAGTCAAGTTATTCACCCCCCCAAGCCTACCTACAGCAGTTTTGGGACCAACAGACTTATTCTCCTTAGTCTAACTTGCAGCGTGCAACTTACCCATCTTCCAATTGCCAGGCCCACATTAATCTTCATTTTGTTCCAAAAGAAGTGAAATACTTCATAATTCCCTTACCCATCTTTTGACCACGACCTCTTTTCTTAGATCGATCAACTACAAATGTAAATGAAATAACATTTGTGATAATATAACTCATATATAATAATTAGAAAATTTCAAATGCCTAATTTATTACTTGTACAAGTGGTTGAAGAACAATAATATAGACCTCTCGTATCATTTGTAGTATCACTAGCTCCAAGCAAATAATCTTGAAGGTTAACATTTGATGGAACTTCAGAGGCTTCAACTAATGGAACTTCAGGAGTTTGACTTACTGGTGTTCCAATAATTTGTATTATATTAGGACTTTCACATTTCCGATTTATTGGCATACATTGATATCCATTGAAGTTCTGCTTTGTTAAACACTCTTTTAAGTAGGTGGAACTACAAAATGTTCTAGTATGGGGTCATTTTCACATGACTATTTCCTGCACTACGTTGACGCCCATTTAAAGAACCATTTAGTGTAGTGGACTTCAATATTCGTAATCCTCCATTTCTTAAGGCTACAAGAATACTTAGATTCAACTTTTGTAATTTGATAGATTATTAATGTAAAGTTACATTAATGTAGTGAATAATAAAACCATAAATACATCAAAGAAAACATAAAAAACGCTAAAACCAAGAAAACATGAGAAGGGGGAATGGCAAAATTCCGCTAAAACCCAATAAAGGTGAAAGAGTTGAGGCAAAGACAAATAACCTCATGAAAGACTAAGAAGGAAAGATGGTGGAGTTGAGGAGTCCCACTCAAATAAAAGAAAGTGTGCGTGGGGATGGGGGGAACTCCATAGGTGGGCACCCCCAAAGACGGCCTCAATAGAGCACCTGGTCGCCCAGAGGGTGAAAATGAAGAGATGGAAACAAGGCTTCTAAAAAGGGTCGACAATAACCCAATTCACAACAATGTAAGACCCCTGGTTAGGACCCGATATTGAGGTATGTCAACACCAAAAACGATACCCTCACCACCAATGCCAGAGAACCAACCACCTTGGAATACTTCTGCAGATGATCCAAGGTGGCCTTCTGAGGCAGGGAACCAGGACGGGGACAGAGTTCCGACCACCTTCTATTAACGAGGAAAGATTCCCAACCAGCACTGCAACGAGAAAAAGAATCACCACAGGAACTGATCCTTCAGAAGGGGGATTACCAATACCACCAAAATAGAAACAAGAAGGATAGGAAAGGAAGATGTCCAGGGAAGAAGAGATCACTTCCGAGCTATATGAAAAAGAGGAGACATAACAATTAAAAGAGAGAATAAGTAATGCAAGGTTGAACCGCATGGATTAACCCTATATTTATAGGCCAAATTAACAAAAGAAAGTGAAATGATTGGTATTAATTACGACATTGGAAGCCGAAACATTAGGAGTCACATCTGACTGACGCGCCAAGTCAGGTGATAGTATATGAAAAGTAGTACCTACTCTCTGTTGGTCCCAAATATGGTGGTAGTAGGTTTAGAGGGGGGTATAAATAAGCCTACTCCTATTTCAAAATTTTTATTCTATTCTGTCGGCTTGGTTGCAATATCAGTAACCTTTTGGGAGGTTACTGATCAGAGTGGTTGCGGAAGCTTTTCTCTCATAAGAGCCTAGTATAGAAGGTGTGCAACTTAACATAGAGTTATGCAAGTAAAGCAGTAAGTATATATAGACGCATGGATATACAAAGGTTCGAAGGTGGATTAATCCTTCTACATCCTCTCTATCTCTTCTCAAGAGAGAACATTTGTTAAGCTAGTTGATTTAAATAGCTCTATCTATTACAACCCTCACTTAACAAGTAAGTAGCAAGCCTTCACACAACTACTTGTCTACTCTCCTCACTGACCCACACAGGATCCTATTCTACCCACCCAGGATCCTATTCTACCCACCCAGGGTCCTCACTTTCTTCTTCAGAAAGTGGAAAGCTTAGCAGGACTCGCTCCTCGCACTAAGCACTCCAAGACAACCTTTAAAAAGGTTTGTCTTTTCCTTCTTCAACTGGTGGCAGCAAGCTTAGACTTTTTTTGCAGGTTGATTGTGCTGAAGCTTGCTGCTGGACTGACTGACTGAGGATGCATCTTTGGGGTGATGAGTGTTTGAGCTTTTCCTTTCTACTTTTGTATTTTGAACACTCTTCTCTTCTATTTTATCTTCCCCATCTATTCTGCGCCTTCTTCTTATGAGTCTTCTCTCTTTTGAGCTCTTCTTTTTTCTTTTACGCTTCTCTCTGCGAGCTTGTATATTCTGTTGTGCTCGCTCTCTTCTCTCCTATACGTCTCAGTTTTCAGTCCTCCTCTTTTTATAGGTTATGAAATCTGCCCGTTGAAGGAAGGTAGATTTCCATCATTGATGCGCCGCACTCCTGACACACGCCAGTTTTTAGCTTTCCACGTGTCTTCTTCTGATTGGCTCCTCTTCTCTTCTCTCTACCGGTAACTTCTTGTGTCTACCGGTAACTTTTGACTTTCTTTTCATACCTGCTTTATAGCTTCCTCCTCGTGCTTCACTCTGGAGCTTCCTTCTCTGGCTTGCTCCTTCAGGTGGCTTGAGGCTTCTGTAGCATGCTGCCTTGCAGTATGCTTTCGGCATGGTCTCTCAGGTAGCTTCCTGTCTCGCTGCTTTTGTATTCTGCTTCGACGAGATCTCTTCCAGTAGCTTCCTGTAGTCATCAGTATCCTAATTAGTTCACTTGATTCTCTTCACCATTCTCTTCGGTATCCTTCATTTGACACTTTCTCTGATCTTTCTTTCTTCTGCAGTAACTCTGTTGCAGTAACCTCTCCTAATATTGGTTATGCTTTAGAGTTACTTTCTTAAGGTTTTGTCTCATCAAAACATACTTAAACATTTCCAACAGTCTCATTAGGTCTCATGACTTAGGGAAGCCAATTGCAAACTAGCCCAACCAATTCAAGCCGTCAACATTATATAAAAAGTTTAAGACAAAATAGGATAGCAGGACAGGAAAAAGGAAAATCTAATTAAGGTGGAACAACCTTGTTGAAAGGCCAGGACCTTTTACACAAGAACTTGACCAAAAGTGTCAGGAAAATTAAGGAAAATATAAACAAGAAGCTGCATCAACATCGACACAACCCTTATCTTGGATAACCTCACTCTGCTGATTGGAGGAACCTCACCCTGTACTCAATCTGGCACCTTACCTTGCTCGAACTCGAGGGGCACTTCAACCTACCTAGAAATTGGGTCCCTATCCCCAACATTGCCACCTCATCCATAAGGTCTTCAATAGACGAATTATCATCCTTAGAGTCCACCTTTAAACCACGAACAAGAGAGGTGGAAAGAATCTCTTAGGAAGGGGCAAGTTGCAGAAGGTGCTCGGAAACAACAGGTAGGAAGTCTAGAAAGTCCTTCAGAGTCTCCAGACAACGCTTAGGCAGGTGGAGTTTTCTTAGCTGCTCGACAATTAAAGCTTTGAAGGGCTCTAAATCCATCCCATGAGCCTTAATTGATTTAGCGCTATCTAGGCATCCGGAAAGAAAGAGCATGGTCCATCGTACTTATTCTTTAGGGAGCTCCTATACTTTCAAACAATCAAATGCTCGGGGGCAATCACGGTCTTAGAAACCTCCATCTCAGCCATGGGCTTTCTTTCCCACACAATAACCTCAGACAGCCGTTCCCGATCAGCCTCACTAACAGCTTGAGCCTCAGCTAAGGACAACTTTGTGCTCTCCAGGTCGGAAGCTGGCGTGTTCCTAAGCATCTGAGAGTCAGATAACTCCTTCTGCATAGCCCGTAACTCGGCCCTCAACCCCTTCATGTGCTCAAAATTGAAAATGTTTAGAGCACCCGCTGGCCAAGGAAAAGTCTCATCACGGGCATTAAAGATTTGAGAACAGATCTCCTGGTCAATACCAGTCATCCCATGAGCATACTTTTCCAATACATCCGTCCAAGAACAGATGGAAGTTTCAGAAGCTCTCCTTATAAATGTGGCCCATGTCGTTTCAGTGGCATACGACCCAGCCCACGTCTTTTCAACTAACGAAGCATGGTATAAAGGATGACTCAAATGTTAAGTTATGTTGAAATTCACGCCATTTCACCACAACTTAAGGGGCTAATGTTACGCCTCGGAAAATCATCCGGCATTTTTAGATGATTATTTAAGTAAACCGAGCTGAGCCGAGCAACACTTAAACCAGCCTATGTGAATTCAACATGAATCGAGTTACATAAGTCGACCTGAACGGACGACCCAAGCTAAAAGGCTTGGGGGACCCAGAAATAAGGCATGTATCTTGTATAGAATCATATAGAATCTTGTATAGATAGACATGTATCTGATTTCTTTCCATGTATATCCACAAAAATCATGAGATCTCATTCTTGATACCCAATGATCATATTTTAGGCATATCTATAAATAGGGCCTTCAGAAACAGGTTTAGGGGCAGACTTGGATCTAAATCAAATCCGAATGCAAGTCATATTTTACACTCAATTGTAAACAGGCAAAAGAGAGATTTTACTCTCAATTCAAATACTTGCACTATGATCGACCTACAAACAGGTCGGCCAGACCAAGCCTAGAACAATCTTACCCTGGTAGGCTCTTGGCCCATCGTTTTTCGATTTTCACGCTTTAATTCGATTTTATCCAATCCTATTCGATTAATATGGGTGTTGAATCGAGGGATTTGTTCCATACAAATTTCAACATCAACAAAATTGTATAAAGTTTATAATAAAAATTATGGTTTAAAAGTACCATACTTATTTTGAACGAATGAAGTATTTATTTAACTCATTTTCGAAATAAACTACAACAAATATTTATTTAGCTCATGTATTAAAATACCTCTATTCAATTTAATTTTTAAGTCTCTCAAATATAAAGCACTAAACATTAAATGGTACAGCGAAGTCAAATATATAAAACACATGTCTGATTTTGACTAATTTAATTTATTTTCCCAATAACCTTATAAATCCATATAGAAAAGTGTGATGAAACTATACATAGAATAGAGAAACATAAAGACATGTTCAGTTTTCAGTCATCCATATTTTACAGCTCCGTATGTTTTTGAAGTGTTGTTTTAGAATTTTTAAAATTGTATTTTTCAATTAATGTTTTGGGAGATATTTTTGTAATCATCTCTATACTTAATTGATTATAATTAAATGATGTGTATAATAGCTATGCTTACAAAGAAAAAATTAATTAAAGGATGACATATTAGGAAAATGGCAAAAACTTTTGTGCGCTATCAACCCGCTCCACGCTCCTTCCACACGTGTTTTCACGTGCCTCAACGTGCTTTCACGCGCCTGGTGAGTGTGCTCAAACCCACCAAAAATTCGCTAAACATGTTTTACCTTCATCTTATGTTAGTGTTACCTTCATGTTATGTTAGTCATACCTTCATGAAGGTATGACTAACATAATATGAAGGTAATACTAACATAACATCAAGGTCAATGGTTCTAAACTGAAAGTTTTGCGTGGTCTGTAATCTGCAAGAAAGTACAATAAAAAACGAGTATCAAAATCAGAGTACACGGTGTTGTCTACGGTGTCGACAACACCAGCGTAGCATGCAGCGGAATAAAAATAAAATAACAAAAAGATCAAGAGACAGAGATTTATCCACGAGTATACAAATACTCGTGGACTGCCTTTAAGGCAAAAACTCCTTTATTAGATGATAGTTATAGTACAAGGAGATAGAGTAATCTCAAGATAAGATTCTCTTTACAAGCATACGTCCTTTGTGAATAGCAAGGAAACCTATGGACGTATACAAAGTCTCACAAAAGTTCACAAAAATCTCCATCTTTACTAAAAAGTCATGAGCATGCAAACTCTATGACATAGAGAAAAGAAGACAGGGTGGTGTCGTCTATGGTGTGATCAACACTGGCAGGACACTGTTAAACTCGAAATATTGAAGCTATTTTTTTTGCATATTGATCTTCAGTCTTCAAGTCCTATTTACAGACTCCAGATGAATCTTCAATCTTGCACCACACTCCAGCAGAGATCTCTCAAATCCAATCATATTAAATCCTAACAAAACAAGCACACAAAGATATGATCTTTTTTCCTTGAAGATAAAAAAAGTTTTGTTAAGAATTATTTGTTTCTTGAAAAAAAAAGATACGTGAGATTAGAATCAAATCTTGATAGATAAATCTAATATCATCAAGAAATCAAATCAAATCAATTGAATGATTTAGGAAATGATTGAAAAAGGAATAATAAATCAATGTTGGAAAATCCAACACTAACATGAACTAAAGTTATAAAATCTGGAAATGAAGGTATATCACTAACATAAGATGAAGGTATTATTAACATAACATGAAGGTCATGACTAAATCACGCGAAAACAAAGAGGCTCTATGGACTGGACTTGCCTGCGCCGACCCGCTCAAGGCCCGAGTTTACGGATCTTAGATCCGTACACCAGGTGCACATGAGACCTACTCTAGAAAAATAAGACAACTAATATGTGTGTTGAGTTCCAGGATGATACTTTAAAAGGATATGAGAAAGTATATACGAAGGGTTGGTGTATCTTAAGGTACACGGTACCCCCAACCCTCTTGCTATCACAATACCTTTAAATACTATGATAGATACTTCTACATGTAATAAATAATATTATAAGTAATATCTTTCGCAAAATATATATTTCAATTATACAAGTAATACATTATAAGTAAGCAATCATTACCTTACGAATATACAACTAACATTTTTAACTAGTAAAGCATATATTTTAGTTGTACGAGTAATACTTATAACTTTAAATGTATACAATTAATACCATTGGATAGAGATGTAAATGAGCAGAACCAATCCCAATATCACTGGGCTCAAGTTCGACTCGTTTTTTTTTTTCAGGCTCGAGTTTGTTACAAACTTTAGTAATGGAGTTCAAGCTTGACTGGACTAAAAATCTTGAGCTCGATATTCGTTCAAGTTCGGCTTGAATAAAGTTTGATTACAAAAGCCAAACGAATCCAACTCGAGCTCGGCTCAATAAAAGTTCATAATGGGTTAAGATACAAGATCAAGATTAAGGTTGGCACAAAAGATATTCGTAAATAGTTCAAACGAGCTCGAATACAAGCTCAATGGTTCAAGTTCGAATTCGGCTCAGAAAAATTTAGATATTCAAATGAATATGAATATACAATTAATAAAAGAAATAAGTAAATTACATCGAACTTTAATTGTTAATATGTTTTGTATTTTGAAATTCTAAACATCAAATAAAAGTTTTATTGGTAAATTAACAAAGGTAAATAACTTAATTGATGGTAGGATAAATTGCATATGATGAGAGGTCTCATGTTTTATTCATTCTCGTATTTGTGTTAAGGAGCTTTTTATTTATATATTTATCTAAATTTTAAAATATACAATATTATAAAATATATAAATAAACAAGATCACGAATATTAAACTAATATGCTAATAAACTCTTTATGAAACTAAAATAAATTTTCAATGAACCTTTTTCGAACATGTTCTCAAATTATAAACAAATAGATTAACGAACCAGTTCGCGAACAGGTTCTCGAGCTTGCTTAACGAACCTGTTTGAGAGTCTACTTAACAAACATGTTCGTGAGTCTGCTTAACAAACATATTCGTGAACTATCAAGCCAAATATGCTCAAACTTGACTTCGGCTCGATAATTTTCGAGCTTGAAATTTGGGCTCGAGTTCGGCTCGTTATGCTTAAGAAACAATCTCGAACAAATATCTATCGAACCAATCTGTGAATAGTTCGTGAATGGCTTGGGTCGTTTACATCCACCTTTGGTGGTACGAATTTAAGGATCCGTATCTTGAGTGTGTGTGTATGTATTTGAAAATGCTAAAATGTCCAAGGTGGACAACTCTTAATATGTCGACCACTGTCATGTAATGATTTCATCCTTGGTTATATGAAAAGTGAAATTAATTGATATGCTAGATATCTAACACGTCATAGATGAACACATATTAATGTGTCCATGATGAGTATGGTAGCATGAATATATATCTATTATCTATCATCCATTTATTACCTATACAAAAGTATCAATGTATCTTACAAAATATGGATTGTCTAATATATCCTTATTAAAGATTATATTTACGATTATAATAATAACTTAAGATTTTCATATTTAAAAAATTAGAATTTTCATATTTAAATAATTTAACATTTGATTATGGAATTATATTGTGAATAGAACTCTAAGGTAAAAATTTGTGTGCCCACGAGCCCCCACTTTTACCCACGTGTAAGTTGGTATGCGCTCACGCACACCTAATTTCATATTAAATGACTCAGTGATAGGTATCATGTGTATACTCTTGAAGTATCACACATATACTCTTAAGATTCATTGATAAGTATCATGTGTATATCCTTGAGGTATCACATGTACGTACTATCAAGATATCACATGTATCCTCTTAATGTATCACTCGCTTATCTTGAGATTCAGTGATAGGTATTGGATATATACTCTCGAGGGTTACATATTTATGGCAAAATATTACATTTTTAAGGTATTACATATGTATAATATATATGGCAAAATATTTTGTGCAACTGTTGCATGGATCTAGGATCTATGCACCCGGGTTGACCCACCCCACGCGCCTGGTGGGTGCGCTCAAACCCATGAAGATTCGCTCTAGGCAGTCATACCCTCACGTTATGTTAGGGTTACCTTCATGTTATGTTAGTGTTACCTTCATGAAGGTAACCCTAACATAATGTGAGGGTCACTCTAACATAACATGAAGATATGATTAACATTGTTTTTTACTTTGATGTTATGTTAATGTTATTTTCATGTTATGTTAGTGTTACCTTCATGTTATATTAGTGTTACTTTCATATTATTTTAGTTCAGTGGTTTTAAACAAAGGGTATGAAATCTAGAGATGGGGTCACATTAACATAACGCGAAGGTAACTCTAACATAACACGAAGATAACATTAACATAACGTGAAAATAAAGACCAAAATACACCAAAAAAAGTAAAGAGGTGCTGGTTGGGCAGGCCAGCCTAGCCCAGCTCGCGCGCGGCCCAATTGCATGGATCTGAGATCCGTGTAACTGGTGTACAGGAGAGTAACTCAATATATATATATATATATATATATATATATATGGAATGGATCCACAAGTACTAGTAACAAAAAGAGAGATGGCCGGGATTAAAAAACAAAACAAAAAATGTAAAATAATTGTCGGAAAGGCATGAATTAAAGGAAAAATTTAAGAGAGATGACAATAATAAGGTTGGGTGGAGAGAGATGGGCGGGTCCATTGACGGCTTTTTATTAGCTGTACAGAAAGCCAACTCTCTAATCCCAATCTTTTCATCTTTCATCTCAATGCACCAATTATACATCCATCCTTCTCGTCTTCCTCTCTCCAACTATATGCCTATATAAATAAGCCCACATCATATCCTCTTTTTATATCATAAGCTAACACACACACGCCCATATTATTCAATCTAATTATTCTCTTGCTGTATTCCCAATATATAAGAATATGGCAAAATTTGTGTCCTTTTTAGGACTCCTCTTATGTATTATTGTACCATGTTCATTCATTGTCGTTAATGGTCGAATGGCCACATTCTTGCAAGACTTTCGAGTCACTTGGTCTGAATCTCACATTCGACAAATCGAGGGAGGAAAGGCCATTCAACTCGTTCTTGATCAAAACTCAGGTTAGTCTTTGGGACCCAAATGAAAGATCTCTAAAATTATTTACTACTTTTTGAAAACTGATTTTATTGTGAACAATCAAAATGATGAGATAAGTTTGATTTAGGATGTGGGTTTGCTTCCAAATATAAGTACTTGTTTGGACGTGTGAGCATGAAGATCAAGCTTGTCCCTGGTGACTCTGCAGGAACAGTCACTGCCTTTTATGTACGTTTAATTCCAATCAAAACTAACTTAATTTGGTTAGCTTTCAATGGTGTTTAATTAATTCTTGGATTATATTTATCTATTTGCATGGCAGATGAATTCAGACACAGACAATGTAAGAGACGAGCTGGATTTTGAGTTCCTGGGCAATCGATCAGGACAGCCTTACTCAGTTCAAACCAATGTTTTTGCTCATGGGAAAGGTGATAAAGAACAAAGAGTGAACTTATGGTTTGACCCTTCTGCAGATTTCCACACCTATACCATTCTGTGGAACCATCACCATGTTGTGTAAGTAAATATTGATCCTTAAACTAAATCCTCAAATGGGTTTTAAAATTTTACTCACAACTATTCTAAGTCTCATTCTTTTTTAATCAAGAAAAATAAAATATTAATTGTTAACCATAAACAGTATGAAATAAAACGAGGTGACCCAAATCTTGATTGTGAAAGCAAATAATAAAAATGCCCAAAACAACATGTTGGCTAAAGAAAAAAGATTGGGACTTATATATGTTTGATTAGATTGCACTCTTTTAGAAAATGCTACAATTCAATACGACCCCTACCTTAATTTTTTTGTTTTTGCATGCATGTAGCTATACCTAATTAATTAAATAATTAAATGTGCATTGACTTTATGAGTTAAATTTTTTATATTTTTTAATAGGTTTTCAGTGGACAGCGTCCCCATCAGAGTGTACAAGAACAACGAAGCAAAAGGAATCCCATTCCCGAAATTCCAACCAATGGTGGTGTACTCAACCCTTTGGGAAGCTGATGATTGGGCCACAAGAGGTGGTCTAGAGAAGATAGATTGGAGCAAAGCCCCTTTCTACGCTTACTACAAGGACTTTGACATCGAGGGCTGTCAGGTGCCGGGACCCGCAAGTTGTGCTTCGAATCCCGGCAACTGGTGGGAGGGCTCAACATACCAGCAGTTGAGCCCCCAGCAGGGACGAATGTACCACTGGGTGCGTGCGAACCACATGGTTTATGATTACTGCACCGACAAGTCGCGCAATTCGATTCCCCCACCAGAATGTAGGGCCGGATACTGAGTGTGTTTCGTCTCTCCAAATTATATCTATAAGGGGTCAATTCTGTCGCTCTACAGGCTTTAAATGCTTGTACTTAAGTGTGTATAGATAGCCCATGCATATCCAAGGGTACAAAGGGAAATTCATTATGTATGAATATGATGAAAAGATTAAATGTTGTATACTTACATTAGATACATGACTTTACCACAAGAGTGGGGTGGGTTGTACAATGTCGTTTTCTTTGTTATAATGTTGCGTCTGTATTTGTTGCATACAGTTTGAGCCAATAATGGTTTCTGCGTGATTGTCAAAATTAATGGTGAAATTTAAAGCGAGGTGTTATCTATTTCCTACATCGCTTAGTTTTTTGATTGGTCAAATTAGTTATTTGGTGAGCCATCAATTTATATAAAGTACCAATTTGCCTACAAATCATTATATGTTTCATCTCTTTTAAAATAATTTTCACTTTACAAATGAAATTTGTTTAAATGAATCTGTCATTTTTATCTCAATTTGTCATTATCTTTTTTTTTAATAGATATATAGGTATTCATTTATTGTAATTACTCATATTTTTTGTTGAAAACTCCTACTCCAAAAGCGATATTACAGTTATTTTATACGTATAATTGAAGCTATTAACTAATTCAATAATCTATGTAAAACAATTCTTAATGATATTACATGTAATTTAATTGAATTTAATGGAAGGGTATATACTAATACATAAAACAAACTATCTGAAAAAAATAAAATAAAATTACTTTAAGAAATGACGTAATTGCAAAAGAAGTCACCACTTTTTAAAAAAATTGTAAATTTATCCCCATTTTTATATAATTATAAATACTATCGCAACCTTTAGTCATTTTTACAATTTTGGACCACTTTTAAATTTTCCAGCAACCAGACTCCACGTGTCCGACAAACATGATACGTCACATGTCACATGCCACATTGGATGACACGTCTTTTCCAACAAAAAAATATTCAAAAAAATAAAATTGCCAAATAAAATCATAAACTTTCATAAAGTTGCAATTTAATCACAATTTTGTATATAATTAGCAAAAAAAAAAAAAACTACAAATTTCATTTTGCAATTCGAATTTATTTTTTAGTGTTTAAATTCATTGTGGAGATGGCATATAAATTGCACAACCATAAACAAATGATTATTCTTTTCTTTTTTAACTATTTAAAATTACAATACCCTTGATTTATAATTATCATCGTTAATTAATTACTATGGTTTCGAAGTTCTTGTGTTTAGATACAAAAACAACATCATAATACCCACACTCATTATTCATATGTAATTACAATACATTTTTTAGGTCATGAGATAAGAAATTTTTTGGTTCGTGTTTGAAAGACCGACACTAAAAACTAAATTACGAAAAATAGTAAGCTATTATTATAAAAAAAATTATATCAGTGACTCAATTATTTGTGGGGCTTTATTTTTTGGCTAATTATATAAAAAGTTGAGATTAAATTACAATTTTATAAAAGGTGATAATTTTATTTACAATTTTAGTTTTAAATCTTGGAAATGACGTATCATCCAACGTGGTATGTTTGCCGAACACGTGGACTCTTGGTTGCCAGAATATTAAAAAAAAAAGTCTAAATTGCAACAATGAATAAATGTTGTACTTTTATTTGCAATTATGGAAAAATGGAAATAAGTTTACAATTTTTAAAAAGGTAACTATTTTCTTTTACAATTATGTCTAGCACAAGAGTAAGTCTCCTATGAAAGCGGGTCGGATTCAGGTCAGGGGACCCGCTTCTCTATTTTTTTTTCACGCATAGCTTTTTAATTTTTGCATCTACCAATATGTTATGTTAGATCTACCTTTACATTATGTTAGACTTACCTTTATGTGCTAAACCTATCTTACTGCTCAGATTTTATACATTTTCTTTTTTGCGCTTGGTTTTTTTAATTTTGCACCTACTATTATGTTATGTTAGACCTACTTTTACATTATGTTAGACATATCATTATATTATGTTAAACATACCTTCTGCCCCAATTTCATACCTTAAACTTTTAAAAAAAAAAAAAAAAACTCATAGGTTTGGCACATTTTGTACATGTACCATTATGTTAGACATATCATTATATTATGTTAAACATACCATTATGTTAGACATATCATTATATTATGTTAAACATACATTTCTGCCCCAATTTCATACCTTAAACTTTAAAAAAAAAAAAAAACCCATAGGTTTGGCACATTTTGTACATGTACCATTACGTTGTATTTGACATACCTTTATATATAGTTAGACTTATAATTGTGTTATATTAGACCTACCTACATAACAAAAATGTAGGTCTACCTATATATAAAGATAGGTCTATTGGAACGAATTTGGTTGGACTTAAGAGCTAGTACCAGACTCATTTTTGGACTTGTTGACCAGGTCAACCCTGATGCATAAATCTAGATTCATGTGTTCGACTCAAATGAATTTTTGCCCCAGAAAAAATATGATGATTTATAATTTAAAGAAAGGTCGACCTCAACTATCAAGGCTTTAGTGACTCATTAAAAATTAAAAGGAAAACCCTAATATTTTGTCTGTTCATTTAGTGAAGTGACAATTAAAATAGTCTGAATTTGTTGTCTTTGTTCGGTCCAAAAAATTATTCTATTAATTTTTGGTCACAAAATACAAGCCGACATATGTATGTTCTCAATACATTTTTCTTGTTAATAATGGGAAAATTTCGTTGTTTTCCTATTATAGAGGTTTGATCCAATTGTAATCCTATTAATTTTTTATTATTAATTTATTAATGTTATTGAAAATTCAGTACAATTAAGTCATTTTTGACCGAAGTCTCAAATTTTCGGAAAATAACTGAATTGGAAAATTTATTGAAAATTCTTGAAAAAATAACTGAATTGGATAGTTATTTTTCCAATATGATTATTCAGTAATCTTAGGCAAAAACTTGTGTACCCCGGGGGTACGGATTTTAGATCCGTGCCCTCAGATCAGACCCGGCACGTGGGCAGCCTTCACGCGCAGCCACGCACGCCCATAGCAAATCTGGTGAGCGCCCACACACACCTGATTACCTAATTGATGATTTAGTGATGAGTATTACATGTATACCCTATAGGTATATATTACGCATATACCCTATAGGTATTACACTTATATTTCTTGAGATTTAATGATAGGTATTATGTGTTTACTCTATAGGTATTATATGTATACTCTATAGGTATTACAAACTTACTCAATTAAGGTATTGATTTTTTGTTCTATTTTTTGTTCTATAGGTATTACATGTATACTCTTAAGGTATTACATGTATACTCTTAAGGTATCATTTATTTATTCAATAAAGATATGAATTATTTGTTTTTATTTTTGTGTAGGTATCACATGTTTACTCCATAGGTATTACATGTATACTCTATAGGTATTGCATATTAGTTCTATTGGTATTGTAAAAGAATCACTATGTATTCAAAAAAAAGATATTCTAATGTATAACTATTGTGTTGTGATTGTGGGTGTTGTAAGTTACCTCTATATGTATTGCATATTAGTTCTATTAGTATTGTAAACGAATCACTTTGTATTCAAAAAAAGATATTCTAATGTATAACTATTGTGTTGTGATTGTGGTTGTTGTAAGTTAACTCTATATGTATTGCTTATTAGTTCTAACGGTATTGTAAAAGAATCACTCTGTATTCAAAAAAGGAAAAAAAAAGAATATGTATATTTATATATGATCCGGGTCGGGTTGGGGGCACGGATCTAAGATCCGTGCCCCGGAGGCACCCAAGTCCTACTTGTAATCTTATTCTCATGTGGTTGTCATTTTCCTTTGTGGCTTTTATTTTTGTATTATTTTACAATCAAAATGTGAAATATGCTACCGTATCATTAAATTCTATCAAAATAAACATAGAATTTGTTGGTCTCAAGTGGTAGTAGGCTTAGAGGGGGGTGAATAAGCCTACTCAATTTTTAAGAAAATCTTACTTTGAAGGTCACTGCTTGAGCAGTTACCTTTAAGTTTGAAACAAAAGAGTGTTATGCACAGTGGAAATACTTTTTCAAAACGATACTTGTTTTTTTTGAAAACCGTGACTATGCAGCAGATAGATTCAAATATGCAATAATATGATCAAGATAAACAACAGTAAATCACACAACAATTTATAGAGGTTCGAGGGTGGAGTAATCCCTCTACGTCCTCTCTTCTCATACATAAGGAGGAATATTCGTTACGTAAAACAATTGATAGTCCTACACAAGTCTTGCTTAGCAACCTACAACTAACGAGAACTGCCAGTCTTTCTCACACAGGGTTACTGCACAGTGATCAAACCTCCAGCCCACACAGGACTCTTGCTCTTCTACTAAGAGTGAAACCTCTAGCCCACCCATGACTCTTGCTCTTCTACTAAGAGCGAAAATACTTGATCAGGCATACCCTCTGATCAAGCAACTCTGCACAGTCTAACAAAGAGAATAAAACTCTAGTAACACAGGCAGCAAGCTTAAAGCAGTTGAGCTCTTTAAGCTGAGAGTAGTTTGCTGCGTAGACTGGACTTGAAACTTCTTCTTGTGTTTGTGAATGATCTTCAGTGTATATTTTGAGCATTTTGATTGCAAGAGTTTCAGGTGCGGTTCAAGTCCTCATCTTCTTGTATTTATAGGCGATTTGAATTTTGTCCGTTGGAGAGAAAATCTGATCTGCTGCCTCTTTGGAGTGACGTGACATTTCTTGATTTGATCGTACATTTTTTGCTCAGGCTGTCACTCAGAAGCTGCATTCGCCATCTTAGCCTATCATTTCTCCAGACTTCCCTTTTTGCTTTTTGATACGTGGCATTGCTTAGTTGGTTGCAACTGCGGCTTGTTCCTACCGTAAACTTTTGAGCGCATCCTTCGAGATAACCGCTACTTTTCAGGTAGCTGGAGCTTCCTTACATTTCAGTATCCTCTTCATTTATCCCAGTATCTTTGGTCAGTTCGCAACCAGCATCTTATCCGAAGCAGCCTGCTGTATTATATTTGTCTTCGTTGTTTTTATGCAGCAGGGTCTTCAATTTCTAGTCTTCGATCTTCCAGCCTCCTGACCCTAATCTAAGGAATATTACAACAGAATCTAATACATTGGATCTAGGTTCATATTATATTACATGTTTTGTCATTCATCAACATCTTAATAATGTTCCTTACAATTTTCCCCTTTTTGATGATTACAAAACTTTTTCTAAGAGGATCAAAGATTATAAGTTCAGCAAATAAGCAGATCAACAGAATACATAATTTTAAATCAACAAATTAAACATAAGTTCACGAGTAGTGAGCTTTATCAGATCAAAATGGATGTATATTTATAACAAGTTTAAGCAAGATCAGAGCACAAAAAGTAAAACAGTAAACAAAAGATTAACAAAACTAGAGCGCAAGAGAGTTTACTATGTCTTGAGCCAGGATGCTTTCTCTCTAACTTTCCTTGGTCCTTTCCACCAGTTGAGAAGAGACTCTTGATAGGTTGGCTCCATCCTTTGTTTTATCTCAAGAGTCTCATCATACCTTAGCCAAAAATCTTCTTTGAAGGGAATGATTTCTCCTTTGTATAGTCTGTTTTTCAGCTTTATTTGTATTGGAAGTACTCCTCTACTTGCAAGATCTCTGAAACACTTGAGTCCTTCACGATGATTTTTCCCTTTGATAATTATGGACTCCTTGCATAGCTGAATGTAGTACTTTATATAGTCTGCCTGTTTGAAAGTATTGATCTGCGAATAGGATGGACAGTGCTTGGTAGGCAGATCAATCTCAGGGAGTTCACATTCTTGGAATCTGGGACTTCTGCAATCTGGACTCCCATCTAAGAAGATACGAAGTGACTCTGATGCACTTCCTTCTATTGCAGCAAGAGCTTCCAGATCAGGTTGTTTCTGAGGAGGGTAAAGTTTGGATAAAGTTTCTTTTGGAAATCTTTCGAAGTGAGCATCTGATGCTTTAACAAGTTCTTCCTCAACTCTTCTCCTTTTCTCTTTTCTTTCTTCTGTTCCTCTATGAAGACCGGGATGGATTTCTGAGATAGCTTCAAATTTTCTTTTGATAGACTTGTTATCCTGTTGTCCACCAGAGCTTCCTTCATGGCTTCCTCCATCGCCTTCTGAGTCCTTCCTAGGCAACACTGCTAGTTGTTTACAGGAGGAAGAAGCCTGCTGTCTTCTTTGCTCGATCCTCTTAGTTGCCTCTTCCCCCTTTTTGTCAGCATCAAAGTTCGAACCAACTGCAAACTGTAGCATTGAGTGTATGCTGGCTACCATGTCAGTAAGATCGTCCAAGGTTTGCTTCTGTTCATGTTGAGTGTTTGAGACTTCTTCGAGGGAAGCAGACATAAACTGTTGCTCTAACTCAATTGCAACTGTTTTGTTGGCTTGGGAATTAAGCTTGTCGTTCAGGCTTGTGAGTATGTCAGCAAGAGTAGAGTATTTTAGAGAGGAGATAGACTGTTGTAATCTGGCCAAGTGCATTCAAAGTATCCAGCTTGAAGGCGGCTTGGAACCTATCCTTTCTTGCCTCAGCTCTCATCAGCCTGCTTGTCTTGCTCAAGGATGTCCCAAGTTCTCCTATTGTTTTGAGAACATTATCAAGAGACTTTTGTTCTTCAGTCTGCACAGAAGAAGAAGGATTTAGAGGCTTGGATTTTTCGGCTCCAGATTCACCCTGTTTATTGGGTGACCCTTCATCGCTGTTAGAATTTGACATGAAACTCTCAGTATCTGCACAATCACGTGCTGAGTCCTCATGTGAGCTGATATCTTTTTATCGATTGGCAACTTCTCCTGAGGGACATCTCCCTTCCAGGTCTACAGTTCTTGCATTGTTCTTTCAGAGGGCCCTGCCTTTTTCTGTATACCTTCAATAGTAGGCTCTTCATTAGCAGCCTGTCCTATTGCGGTCTCCTCTGCAACCATCTCTCCATGGTTCGCAGGATCCTTAGAAATTACATCCTCTATGATGATTAGTGTAATTTCCTTAGTCGTATCAATCTCTATTGGTGTTCTTTCCTCAAGATTTGCTGCTCTAAGTGTTTCTTCAAGGGCTGCAGCAACTGCGAGTGTATCCAGCTTTGCACCCTCCGGAGTAGCTGGTAGCTCCATCATTGGCGTATCAGCTTGTTCCATAGTGATAGGAGTGCTCCCTATGATATGAACTTCTCCAGCAATATCAGATCTTGTCTCCTCCTCATCAGGCAAGACAACTATATCGACCAGCTGGTTGTAAGCTCCATTGGATCCATCTTTTGATGCTGATGGTGAGGGAGTCTTCTAAGTGATTGGAGGAGCATTTAAAGGATGCTCAATCGATGCTGCTCCAATAGAAGAACCTTCTCCTGGTTGAGTGATCACAGCCTTATGCTTCCTCCATTTTTCCATCAAACTGGCATCCATGGCCTGTTTCAGCATCCTTTCTTCTGCTTCATCAACCCGAAAAGCTTCTACTTGTTTTTCAGCAAAGCCTATATCATCACCAGCAATCACTTGTTCAGGTGCTCCCATTAAGATAACGTCATCCCTGTAGAAGTCAGGTTGCTCAATGGGCATCTTCCCTTTTAGGGTTCTTGAGGAAGGTGGAGATAGTTCAAGAGGTGCTGCTTGTTTCTTCTTTTCTGCACGGGCAACTAGTCTCAACTCTGCTTCATAGTTTTCCTTGAATTCCCTCCATTTCCTTTTTCACAATCCTGTTAGGAACCTTGAGTCCAGTACTCTTTCTTTAGCAATGTCAGATACTTCAGCCCAATTTAGTGCCCAATCTTCTTCTGTATGTAGTTCTTGCCATTGAACCATGATCATACTGGGAAGGTGTCGATAATTCCACCATGTTGTGAAACTCTCCCACTATTTATTGAAATCCTCCTTCATTTTGACTACATCCACAACTACCTCAAGTTCAAACTCCTCATCACTTTGTTCTTCATCTATACCCAATTGTTTTTGTATTTCAGTAGTTAAAGTTCGTACTACCACTTCTGCTTACTCAGTGGTCTGAATCTCTGGTTCAGCATTAGCGACTTTCCTTGGGGGAGCAGGGAGCATTAACACAGGTGATGGTGACACTTCATCATCAGAAATCCTCAGCTTCCTTTTCACCATCCACTTCGTCCTTACCCTCGTACTCCTTGTTTCCTTCTCTTGCCTTGGTGGAGAAGAAATGGCTGCTGAGCTTTCCCCCTCAGATGAGATTTCCTGCACTTCCTTTCTTTGAGATCTCTTTTTCTTTTACTGCAGGAGCCTTTTTGGTTACTGGGGAACCCTTATTTCCTTTCTTGGCAAAAATTCTGCCATAGCCTATGAACTTTCCCTTTTGGATAGGCTTTCCCTTTGTCAAATCATGACCAGCAAACCCAAGAATGGTGTTGATCACTAGTCCATAAGTTGGCTTACCCACTTTCTTCTCCACTTCTTCCTTGAGCCTAGTGAACACATACTCTGCCCAGTTTATCTCATCTGCTTCCATCAGAGCCATCATCATCATGTACCTCAGGTTGGTACATTTGTCGAAGGAACCTGATCGGTTTTCAATGATATGACAGCAGATGTCATGGAGCATCTGATACTCCACTTGGAAGAGCTTTTTGTTGTAATTCTTGTTTAATGTCAGCAGGTCCTCTGAACCTGTAAATCTCTTCCAGTATTCCTCCACCATTTCCTCCTCATACGTGACTAACTCACTGCCATTTATCCCCTCAGTGGGTAGTTGAAAGATTCTGCCTAGGAGGCTGGTGGTAATCTCAACCGTCTTCTTTCCTATTTGGAGATGATCTTCGTCTTATCTTTGAATATCTCTGCATTATTGTAGAACTGACAGATCATGTCCTCACAGTAGGGTTCTTTGTAGCGTAAGCATAAGTCCAAGACTCTGGATTGGTGAAGATTGTTTAAAATTGTCTGCATCAGATCAATGGAGTGGCCCTCATCTCTAATGGCCTTTAGTAGGATCTTCTCATCAATGAGACGACCATCAATGACTTGTGTGACCTTGGGTGTCATTTCTGTGAAGTGGTAGAGAGGATGAGTTTTCTGCACACAAACTTGATTTCTAGGTTACTTGTTAGTCGAAGGTTTAGAAAGCTAGAAGATATGAGAGAAAAAAAATATTTGATTAAGTGTAAATTTCCGTTTTATAAGAGAACTTCCTGTGTTTTGATCAACGGCATAGATCTTCTTGAATTTGAAAGGTCTCTTATCCCGCGGTTAAGGATCCTTTTATTTAATGCGCTGATTTGCTTTTATCTTTTCAAAGATCTTGAGGGACTTATCTGCAAAGACCGCCACCTCTTATTGGGTAGTCTGCCCTGATTTGATGTGTCACGTCTTGGGATTGACAGTTTCCTTTTATCGTACCCTTCGTGGGTTCCTGTGTGATGATTAATACACCAGGTGGCTTTTGCTGACGTATCTTTCAATAGGCTTCATCAGCTACCTTCATCAGAGACTTTTGACAGGATCCTCTCTCAGTATCCTTTTCTGAAAGTGATTTCTGTGCTTCCCCCTGAGCTGTAGAACACTTTAACTGATTCGTTAGTAGATTTAGCTTAATTAGATAGTGCCCAACTCGTTTCTTAGCAAGGAAAATCTCGATTAACATAGAGGTTTTATGAATATGTCAGCTAATTTTTGATCCGTATGAATCTTTTATAGTGAGATATCTTTCTTTTCGATATGATCCCTGATGAAGTGATGTCTAACATCAATGTGTTTGGTTCTTAAGTGGAAGACTGGATTGTGTGTGATGGGTATTGCACTTGTATTATCACACATAATTTTAGTATCCTTTTCCACAATATCGTAATCTCGAAGTTGTTATTGAATCCATAGTATTTGCGCATAGCAGCTTCCTGCAGCAACATATTCTGCTTCGGCCATGGATGTGGCTATTGATGTTTGCTTCCTGCAAAACCAAGATACTAGGAGATTTCCTAACATCTGACAAGTTCCACTAGTGCTTTTTCTGTCAATTTTACAACCTGCAAAATCAGAGTCAGTATAACCAATTAATTTGATATCACCTTCTTTTGGATACCACAAGCCTACTTCTTGGGTTCCTTTGAGATATCTGATTATCCTTTTTGCTACTGTGAGGTGAGATTCTTTATCAATCTTGCACACATTCCCACTGTAAACATAATATCTGGTCTGCTTGCAGTATGATAGAGTAGTGACCCGATTAGTCTTCTGTATCTTGTGATATCAACTGCTTTTCCATCTTCGTCTTTATCTAGACCCTTTGAGGTTTGCATTGGAATGCTTACTGAACTGACATTCTCCATTCCGAATCTCTTGATCAGCTCCTTGGTATACTTCATTTGATTTATGAAGGTTCTTTGATCAAGTTGCTTAACTTGCAGTCCAAGGAAGAAATGTAATTCTCCCATCATGCTCATTTCAAACTTGGATTACATCAAGTTGGAAAACTTCATGCATAGCTCTTTGTTGGTAGATCCAAAGATGATGTCATCCACATAAATCTGAACCAGCAGGATGCAATTTCCATCCTGGATTCTGATTAGGGTTTTATCCAATTTGTCCTTCTTGAATCCATTGTCCAGGAGATACTTTGACAAGGTGTCATACCAAGCTCTTGGCGCCTGCTTCAGTCCATAAAGAGCTTTTCTCAATCTATACACCATCTTATTAGCATCTTCTTCAAACCGAGGTGGTTGTTCAACATATACTTCTTCTACCAGCATTCCATTCAGGAATGCACTCTTCACATCCATTTGATATACAGTGAGATTCTTATGTGCTGCATATGCTAGGAAGATTCTGATTGCTTCAAGTCTGGCTATTGGAGCAAAAGTTTCATCAAAATCTATTCCCTCTTCTGGACAGTATCCTTTTGCTACTAGCCTAGCCTTGTTCCTTACAACTTGTCCTTCTTCATCTAGCTTATTCTTGAACACCCACTTGGTTCCGATGAATCCTTGATGCGTGGGTCTGGGAACTGGATACCAGACTTGATTCCTTTCAAACCCATTCAACTCTTCTTACATGGCTTGAATCCAGTTTGTATCTTGTAGAGCTTCTTCTAGAAGTTTCAGTTCTATTTGTGATATGAAGCAAGCGAACATAGCTTCGTACGGATTTGCTCTTCTCGTTCTTACTCCAGATGTGTAATCTCCAATAATTAAGTCTCTGGGGGTGATCTTTTAGCCATCTTCTCCTTGCTTCATCGGCTTGCTGGCGTTCCCCCTCAATTGGGTTTTGATTTAGGTCTGTAGTCTGATTATCTTCAGGTTCCTGATTTAGTTCAGGTTCCTGTGTCTGAGTAGGTACCTGCATGTCAGGGACATATATGGCTTGAGATGGTAGCATTCCATCCATATGTTGAAGGTTTAGTAACTTCACATCAATATATTCAACATGATTGTTGTTGATGTGAGTTTTATCCAATTCTTCTTAGAGTTCTTTAATATCAGCCTTACTACATTGTGATTCATCGAAGATCACATGTACAGATTCTTCCACAACAAGTGTTCTTTTGTTAAAAATTCTGAAGGCTTTACTCACTGATGAGTATCCTAGGAATATTCCTTCATCAGATTTGGCATCAAAGGCTTTAAGATATTCCTTTCCATTGTTAAGCACGAAGCACCTACATCCAAAGATGTGAAAATAATCAACACAGGGTGAGTAACCATACCATAGCTCGTAGGGTGTCTTGTTTAGACCCTTGTTTATCAGGCATCTATTTTGTGTGTAGCATGCTGTGTTGGTTGCTTCTACCCAAAATCTCTTTGGTAGCCCAACTTCAGCTAACATTGTTCTTGTGGCTTCCTTCAAAGTTCTATTTTGTCTTTCGGCAACTCCATTTTGCTGGGGTGTCCTTGCTGCTGAGTATTCGTGCCTGATTCCATTATTTGAACAATAGTCTTCTATGAATTTATTTGTAAACTCAGTTCCCCTATCTGTTCTGACCTTTACTATGCTCAGGTGCTTTTCTGTTTGCAATCTTCTCAGGAATTCTGGTAGTCGTTGCTGAGTGTCAGATTTCTTTGCGAGGAAGATCGTCCAGGTGAACCTTGAATAGTCATCTACTACTACTAAGGTGTATTTCTTTCCAAATATACTGATTGGATCAATTGGTCCACCCTTTCAGTAGAGCAAAGAGTTTTGTTTTTTAAGGAGCTCTTTACTTGTTTTCCCTTTTGACATGCTCCACATACAACTTCCTTTCTGTAGACAATATCTGATAGTCCTCTGACTAGTCCCTTTCTGGCCAGCTTGTTCATAGTCTTGAAATTCAGGTGACCCAGTCTCTTGTGCCACAGCCAGCTTGCTTTAGAGTTGTCTTTGGCAACGAAACACGTAGCAATGGTTGCTGATTCCCATTCAGCAATGTAGATGTTTCCTTTCCTGGAACCTGTGAGCTTGACCTCTTGAGTTCTGTTGTCTTTGATTAGACACTTGTTATGATTGAACTCTACACAGTACCCTTTATCAAGGAATTGGCTTATGCTCAGGAGATTGTATTTCAAGCCTTCTACATAAGATACTTCTTTGATGCAGATCTTTCCTTTGATTAGGTCCCTAGTGCCTTTTGTGCTTCCTTTGGAGTTATATCCAAATATGACTTTAGGTCCTTAGGAAGCTTTAAAATTGATAAGGCTATTCTGGTTTCCTGTCATGTGTCTTGAGCAGCCACTGTCAATATACCAGATTTCATTGCTATTCATAGTCACATGTCCCTGCACTTACAAGAGAGATCACTTCTTTTTAGGTACCCATACAAGTACGGGTCCTTTGTTGTTAGTTTCTATTATCCATTTAGGAATCAATACTTGCTTTACAACATTCGTTTAGTTGTAAATCTTGATGGTTCCTGGATTGCCCCAAGTATCCTTAGGATACTGCATAAAAATTTATGATTTCTTCCTTTGCTTTCTAGAAGTAAAGGTTCCACACTTCGCTGGTACACACGACAGTTGTGCTCTTTTAAACTTCTTAGACCGTTGTATATAGTTTTTATTTTTAGCATACCTAGGTTGCTGGAGCCGACTTCTGATAGGTTCAGATTTATCATTAGTTCTAAAATATTTCGTTCTTTTCTCTACAGGTCTTTCTACATTTGTGCTTGTGCTTCCCCCTAAGTTAGATAATTCATTTTGATGAGGAATGGTTGCAAGCACAAACGTAGGTGTCTTCGAGGTACTAGCAACCGAGGTAGAGTTCTCTTCACAGTAACCTATACCAGAATAATCTCTTAGACTTCTCTGAATTCTAAGTCTTTGGAGGATTTGTTGAAAGTATTAATTGTTTCAATAAGAACCTTCTTTTCTTTTTCTAACTTATTGACCTGTACTTTGAGCTCATAGAGTTCAGCTTTGTGGTTACTGCATGCTTGAAAATTTGATTTTTCTATTGCTAACTCTCTTTCTAGTGTAGCATGCTTGTTCTTGAGTTCTATGTTTTCTAATTTTAACTCCTCATGAGTCGAAGTGATTTGTTCAAAGTCACTCATGATTTGTTTAAAGGCACATATCATATTCATTCTTTCATTTATCTGAACATGAGAGCTTAAATATATTACCTCGTCTTCAGAATCGTCGCTTTTGGCCATGAGGCAGATCAAAGCTTCATCATCAGATGATGAGTCCTCCAAGTCACTATCGGTGGTTGATTCATCCTTCTTAGGTGTCTTGTTAGGTGTAGTTGCCTGAGAAGATTCTGCCTCACCAAGTAGTGCCCTTAGCTTCTGACGTTCCTGCCTTTTTCTTGCTTGTCTCACTTGCCGCCCATCTTCTGGATATTTGTGGACTTCTGGATATGGACATTCTCTGGCATAGTGACCTGGCTTTCTGTAGTTGTAGCAGAGGTCAGTGGCCTTGGAGTTTGCGTGGGGTGGTTGCCCACTGGTGCCAGTGTCAATTTGCTTTCTCCTGAAGCCATTGGTTCTTGAGTTCCTTTTCATGAACTTTTGAAATCTTTTCAGAAGTAGTGTCATGTCTTCTTCTGTAGTGGCCTCTAGATCAGTTGTTTGATCTTTGGACTTCCTCACTTTTTGAGGTTGTCTTGCTATTAACGCAATGACCTTTGAGTTACTTCCTTCAGTTTCCATTTTCCTTCTGTTGATGTCGAACTCAAAGGCTTTGAGGTCTGAGAAGAGATCGAATCTGCTCATAGACTTTAAGTCCATAGATACTCTCATGGTTGTTGTCTTGCTGTCCCATTCAGCAGGGAGTGCTCATAGTACCTTCATGTTCTTCTCCTTCTGAGTATAGACCTTATCCAGGGACTCAAGCTCATTAATGATGGTTGTAAACCTTAGATCCATTTGCTCTAGGGTTTCTCCAAGTACCATTTCAAACAGCTCGAACTTTTGTGTTGCCGTTGAGATTTTGTTTTCTTTTGTGAGCTCAGTGCCTTCGTAAATTTGCTCAAGCTTTTCCCAGATCTCTTTGGCGGTTCTGCAAGTCTTTACTTTGCTGAAGGTTCCTTTGTCAAGAGTAAGGAATAGAGCGTTCTTTGCTACATTATCTAGATTTTCTCTTCTTCTTTCATCGACAGTCCATTCCTCTATTGGTTTGTCCAGAACTGCTGGATGTGGAATGGCTCCTGTGTCTCCAGCCTGTCAGCTGCTTCATCTGCAGCTCTAGCAAACAGTGGATTGACTTTGGTGATCCTCGGTGGTCCTTCGGTGATAACGTAACACATTTCATCATGCATGGCCGATAAATGTACCAGCATACGAATCTTCCAATCATCATATTCGTCAATGGAAAACATAGGTACTTTATGAGAATCCATGATGATAATACTTTTAAAACCAAGGGTTTTCAGAAAAGCGGATTTAGAATTGATCAGTTAGATCGGACATTTAATCCAACCAGCTCTGATACCACTTATTGGCCCCAAGTGGTAGTAGGCTTAGAGGGGGGGTGAATAAGCCTAATAAATTTTTCAGAAAATCTTACTTTAAAGGTCGCTACTTGAGCAGTTACCTTTAAGTTTGAAACAAAAGAGTGTTATGCATAGCGGAAATACTTTTTCAAAACAATACTTGTTTTTCTGAAAACTGTGACTATGTTTAGGGATGATACGCAGCAGATAGATTCATATATGCACTAATATGATCAAGATAAACAACAGTAAAACACACAACAATTTATAGAGGTTCGAGGGTGGAGTAATCCATCTACGCCCTCTCTTCTCCTACACAAGGAGGAACCTTCGTTAGGTAAAACGGTTGATTTACACAAGTCTCGCTTAGACAACCTATACCTAATGAGAACTGCCAGTCTTTCCCACACAGGGTTACTGCACAGTGACCAAACCTCCAGCCCACACATGACTCGTGCTCTTCTACTAAAAGCGAAACCTCTAGCACACACAGGACTCTTGCTCTTCTACTAAGAGCGAAAATACTTGATCAGGCACACCTTCTGATCAAGCAACTCCACACAGTCTAACAAAGAGAATAAAACTCTAGTAACACAGGCAGCAAGCTTAAAACAGCTGAGCTCTTTAAGCTGAGAGTAGCTTGCTGCGTAGAATGGACTTGAAACTTCTTCTTGTGTTTGTGAATGATCTTCAGTGTATATTTTGAGCGTTTTGATTGCAAGAGTTTCAGGTGCGGTTCAAGTCCTCGTCTTCTTGTATTTACAAGTGATTTGAATTTTGTCCGTTGGAGAGAAAATCTGATCTGCTGCCTCTTTGGAGTGACGTGACATTTCTTGATTTGATCGTACATTGTTTGCTCAGGCTGTCGCTCAGAAGCCGCATTCGCCATCTTAGCCTGTCATTTCTCCAGACTTCCCTTTTTGTTTTTGGATACATGTCATTGCTTGGTTGGTTGCAACTGCGGCTTGTTCCTACCGTAAACTTTTGACCGCATCCTTCGAGATAACCGCTACTTCTCAGGTAGCTGGAGCTTCCTTACATTTCAGTATCCTCTTCATTTATCCCAGTATCCTTGGTTAGTTCGCAACCAGCATCTTATCCGAAGAAGTCTGCTGTATTATTTTTGCCTTCGTTGTTTTTATGCAGCAGGGTCTTCAATTTCTAGTCTTCGATCTTCCAGCCTCCTGACCCTAATCTAAGGAATATTACAACAAAATCTAATACATTGAATCTAGGTTCCTATTCTATTACATGTTTGTCATTCATCAAAATCTTAATAATGTTCCTTACAGAATTATAAAGATAAATTAAATAAATCTTAACTTCTTTGAAATGTGTAAAAAAATGCTATAAAAGTGATAAACGTACATTTGTAATACAGAAATATTCACATCTTTACATTGAAAATCATACAAGATGAAACGGGTTTAAACATTTTCTTAAAAATAGTTCGATGTAAAATGGACATAAGAGGCCTAAGTCTTTGCTTGTCATCAATATCTGCATAAAACATAACATAGTGGGGATTAGTATCATTTGATACTAAGTTGGTACAAGTGATTATATAATTAAATACGTATGTACTAAGTAACTCACATAGTGAAAGCATTCGTAAATCACATATTTGCATATCGACCAACTTCTGGGTCAATGAATACTTACGGCTACCTCGGGGACCGAACCAACTCGTAGGTCAATTCATTAGCACAAAGACCAACTTGCGGGTTAACGTGGCACGAAGTTTCAAACCGTGGAGGACTAGCCTTGACTAACCATACAACCAATTTGTGGGTCAATGAACACTTATGGCCACCTTTCGGACCAGACCAACTCGTGGGTCGATTCATAGTACGAAGACCTACTTGCAGGTCAATGTGGCGCAGAGTTCCAAACCTTGGGGGAGTTGTCCGTGTCTTACTTCATGTGCACATTTACATCACACATCGCATACATTCGTTACGAGAAAACATAAATATATTTAAACATGTAGTCATGCTTTTCAATCATAATTAAGTATTAATCTACACCACCTTATAATATTGGAGTGTACACGTCAATTATCTAGTTCTTCCTCATGTTCATCCTTAGCTCCTACCGTTGAGCAAAACTTTTGATTTAGTATGTTGGAAGGTGTTTTGGTGTTTTATAGTTGTATGACATGAATATTTTTCTAATTTTCTTTTTCTTGAACTAGAAAATTATTACTATAGTAGTAAAGTTAATTAACTATCCATATATGAAAAATTACAATTCATAATCATGATAAATTAAAATGAAATAAAGTTACAACTATGTCATAGATATTCTGAAATATACTTACATAAATGTATAGTAAAAATAAAATAATTAAAGGAACCCTAATAAACTAAAGTTATCTAAGTATAAGGAAATAAATTTCTAGTGTGTTAAAATTTTCAATCCTGAAATTTGCATGTGGTTAACAAAATAATTATGAAACTGTGAACACTTTACTTTAATTTTTAATTATTAGATATATGACATAATATCATAATTAACAATAGTATAAAAATATGTATTCATTAGTATAACTTAAAATATTGCATAAAATAAAATAAGATGTAGAGTTGGTCTCTTGTACACCATGTTAGGAATTATTTAGTTTTGATAAGACAAAGACTTTAGCAATTCTTCTAGAGAGGAGCAACCTTATAGTTAGGCTTAATTTGTAAAATATTCTAAGTATCGGAAGATCGCTTCTAAAAGACAAAGGTAGCTTCATCAGAGAACAGAGGTCGCTACAGCAAGCAGGAGCAACTGTCAGAAGCAGTTAATGTTATCGACAAAGTTACTACCAACAAGAAGAATAGCAGCAATTGAATCATAAAAACAGTCATCTGATTCGGGAACATGCTTTGTTACCAGTAGAGACATTCAAATCAAGAACCAATCAGAGTCCGACAAGCAATCTGATTAAGGACAAACGTGCAACACTGCGCATTAAATGTATGTACTATGAAGATCAAATCCTGTACTAAGAAGATCAGCGCATTAAATGATGGGAACCTGCTACACTTCAATAGGTAGATTTTCTAGAGCTATAAATAGAGATTGAGTGACAACTGAAACATTGACTAAAACATTCACAATCAATTAAGCTTATAATTCTATCATTCTCATAACCTTCGGTTTCAGTCATTCAATCTAAGTGCAGCAACCTAGCAAGCAAGCTACAGAGTTCAGACATTCAAGGAAGCTCAATATAAAAACGTTAAATAAATCCTTTACCTTTTTATATCTTAGATTGTATTAGGAGTACCTAGTTGAAGGTTCAGAACCTTCTAGTGTTTTACACTCTTGAAGAAAGAGTACGAGTCTTGTGTGGGCTAAGTTCGATCTTGTGTTGGTCTTGGTCTGATAGTGCAGCAACCTGTGTGAAGGCTGACTATCCTTTGTAGTGTATAGTTAGGTTGTGTAAACCAAACTCTATTAACAAAGTTTTTTGTGCTGAGAAGAAGTAAAGTGGACGTAAAGGGGTTACTCCACCCTTGAACCACTATATATCTTGTGTGTTATTTATCTGCATACCTTTAACATATTACATTCATCTCTTTGTCATTCTTCATTCAAAATAAGTTTAAAAGACACTACTTTAAGTTTTCCGCTGCATATAAACCTTTAAAAGTTCAAGCAAGCTGCTTTAGTGAAGCAACTTGTGAGACAAGCAAGCTCACTCTTGGAGTAAAAGGTTTTAAAGATTTAAGTACGTTTATTCACATACCCCCCCCGGCCCGCCCCTCTAAACCTACTACTGTTTGGGACCAACAAGTGGTATTAGAACAAGTTGGATGAGAAACGAATCTACACTAGTCATTTTCCAGATCCCCTTTATGTTTTCAAAGAAAAACTTCATTTTTAAGCATAAACATGAAATCATCTCATCACAAAGTGTCTATGTTTCCATAGAGGATTATGATTATTAAAAGATAATAATGTAGACTTGTTATACATGATGAGATGTGGAATGTTATCACAGAGGGACCTCCAGTAATCACCAAACCAAATCCAGTATTTGCAAGGGCTGTAGCAGATGCAGCAGCTGATAAATCTGACACAAAAGTAATCCCTCCAACCTGTGATTGAAAAGCCAAGAGAAGAATGGACACTTGAAGTTTTTTAGTTGTTTGTTGTCTTCACATCAATCATATCCTTTTGGAGAAAAAGGCATTGAAATGATCTTTGATGTGAGGATGAGAGAGAGAGAGAGAGAGAGATATTGAGAGAGGCTTCGTTCACAGATGAGATTTGGACAGATCGATTAGATCTTTTGTTTCATCCATCTACTCTGATAACAGTTGTTGGTATCAGATTGACCATTGAGCAAGGATGAATAATCCACCAGTGATTGACCACTGATACCACTTGTTGGTATCAGATAGATCGGCCGGTGAATAGTCCAACCTGCTCTGATACCACTTGTTGGTATTAGATAACATATGTTGGATGATTTGTCCTCCTGCTCTGATACCACTTGTTGTTCCCGAAAAGCAACTGGTAGTAGGCTTAGAGGGGGGGGTGAATAAACCTACTAAACCTTCACACATTTTTCTTCAACATTTATCGGCTTTTTCTTTTGTCAATAACCTTTTGAGAGGTTACTGATCAGAGTGGATGTGGAAGCCTTTTACTATGCCTGGTAGAAGATGTGCAGCTTATTAGAGAGAGTGTATGCATGGCAGCTAGCAGATAAAGACACAAGCATGTATAGAGGTTCGAAGGTGGAGTAATCTTTCTACGTCCTCTCTTCCTCCTCATGGAAGGGAACAATGGTTAAGCTGGTTGATTTACATAGACCTATCTATTACAACTTACCCTTAACGAATAAGTAGCAAGCCTTCACATAGATGCTTGCCTACTTTCCCTGAACACACATAGGATCCTCCTCTACCCACCCAGGGTCTTCACTTTCTCCTCGAAAGTGGTAAACTCAGCAGGACATTACTCCTCGCACTGAGTACTCCGAGACAACCTTTTAGAGAGGTTTATCTTCTTCTTCTTCAACTAGGTGCAGGAAGCTTGACCTTTGTCTACAGACTGTTTATGCTGAAGCTTGCTGCTGACTGGTAGACTGGGTATGTGTCTTCTTAGGGTGTGGAATGTTCGAGCTCTTCTATTGCTCTTGGTGAACACTCTCTACTCTTCTTAACTTCCCCCTTTTACTGTGCTTCTCTCTTTTGTGAGCTTTGAGCTCTTCTCTCTTTTATTGTGCTTCTCTTTGTGAGCTCGGATATAAAGATGGGCTCGTCTTCTTCTCTCTTGCACACTTGGTGCTTCTTTCACACACTGGGTGTGTTCTTTCACTCACACCTTGTGCTTCCCTCTCACACCTTTTTCTGTCTTCAGTCCTTCTCTTTATAGGTGGTAAAATCTGCCCGTTGAAGGTAGACAGATTTCTGACATTGATGCACCGCACTCCTGACACACGGCAGCTTTTCGCTTTCCACGTGTCTTCTTCCGGTTGGCTCATCTCTTTTTTCTCTCTACCGGTAACTTCTTTTGTCTACTGGTAACTTTGACTTTCTGCCCATGCCTGCTTTGTAGTTTCCTTCTCTAGCTTCACTCTGGAGCTTCCTTCTTCTGGCTTGCTCCTTCAAGTGGCTTCGAGGCTTCTGTAGCATGCTGCTCCCTACAGTATGCTTTCGGCATGATCTTCTCAGGTAGCTTCCTGGCTCGCTGCATCCTTCTTTGGCAAGGTCCTTTCATCCAGTAGCTTCCTGTTAGTCAATAGTATCCTTATTAGTTTATTCGATTCTTTATAACCTTTCTCTTCAGTATCCTTCCTTCGACATATTCTCTATTTCTTTTAATCTTCTGTAGTAACTCTATCTGTAATAACCTATCCTAAGATTAGTTACACCTATAGAGTTACTTTAAGGATTTGTCTCATCAAAACATCTTACAAATGTATCCAACAAGTGTTCTGCTTGCAGCAAACTAGTTACTGCTGCCTAACCACTTTCAGAGTTTATGCACAGCGGAATTGTTAGTTGAAAGAGAGTTCAACAGATATACTAAGTCTTTTAACTAATAAGTTAACATACTAGTTTTCATATAAGCACATTAAAGCCACAAGGATACATGCAACAATAGTATAAAGATGAATGCAGTAAGCAGTAAAAGGAAACACAAGACTTATAGTGGTTCGAAGGTGGTGTAAGCCTTCTACGTCCTCTCTTCTCCTTCACAAGGAGGATATCCACTAGAGCCTTTAGATTTACAGAACTTTTCCTACTAAACACAACTCTAAGGACTAAAACAAGCCTACTAAAGTTCTTACTCCCTTCTTAGGTTTCAGCAACTAGACAGGATCCACACAGGATATTATCCTTCTCTAGGATCAAAACACACAACAAGGAATCTGTTACTATCAACTGTGGACACCAAAAGTTAAAACAACCTACACACACATTATATAGAAGGTTGAAAAGATTTCTTCAACTTTGGTGAAACAAAAACACTCTAATAGATCTTCAATGGTAGAATGCTTCGCTTCGGGTTGAGTGAGGGACTGAAAATTTTGGATATTTCTTTAAGCTTGATGATCGTTGTAAGCTCGAGATTCAGTGTGCGATTCTTAAAATTTCAGTCTTCTTCTTCTTTCATCCTCACTCCTTCCTTTTATAGTTGCTGGAATGCGTCTTCATATCAGCTCATCTCTTATTCTGCTGCATCGTGATCGTTGATCCATTCACGTTCAAGTATATTCTTCTTTGATTCGATTTGGATGGTCAGCGTTCCTCTTTTTTGATCATCTTGATCTTCAAGGTACACCCTAATTAATGTGCTTCTGAAAAAGGTGGCGACAACCTCCTCTTTAAGCTCTAGCGTCATTAATTGTGGTTGTAAGGAACCTTGTATATATTTTTATGAAGACAAAACATGTAATAGCTAGGGCCTAGGATCATATGTACTTAGTTTCTGTTGTAATCTCTTAGACTAGGATCAAGAGGCTTGAAGATCAAGGTTAAAACTTGAAGATGGATGAAGACCTTGCTGCATGAAAAAGAATTAAAAATGAATAAGCATAGTTCACTTCAGCAGGTTGCTAGAAGGACAGTGGAAGGACACTACAAGATGCTACTCAGACAAGTAAACTGGCTGAATGAAAGACAAGTTGTGAATGAAAGACAAGTAAGCTGGCTGAATAAAAGACAAGTAAGTTGGCTGAAGGAAAGACAAGTAAGCTAGCTTAATAAGAACAAGTAAGCATCAGCAACCTCTTCAAAGACAGTTACCTCAAAGTGAGCACACTGAGTTTACGTCAGGCACATCCACAAGTCAACCAATCAAAATGTGTTCCATGTAAGGAAGCAAAAAGGGCGATATGGTGTTGCCACATTGAAGAACAGCGCAGCAGCAACAGAGGCGTGCGATCTCAACAACCTCGTACGAACCAACCAGAAAAGGCCACATCGCCTCATGCATGCTGCGAAAAAGGATGCTCACTCTAACGGGCAGAATCGTCACACATATAAATAGAAGAAGACCGGGACTTGAAAACTACTTGAAACCTAAAACTCTTGCAATCAAAACATTCAAGCTATATAAACGCACAATCCTTCAATCTTTAGAAGTTTCAAGTCCAGTCTATGTCAACAAACATATTCTATTTTAGAGAGCTATCTAAAATAGACTGTAGGAGTTACTTGATCGGAGACTGTTCCTTATCAAGTATTTTCGTTCTTAGTAGAAGAACAAGAGGTCTGTGTGAGCTAGTTGAGTTTGATCACTGTGCAGTAACCCTGTGTGGGATTGACTGGCAGTTCTTGTTAAGTTTAGGTTGTATAAGTGAGACTTTTGTAAACCAACCATTTTTACTTAACAAAGTTCCTCCTTGTGAAGGAGTAGAGAGATTACTCCACCCTTGAACCTCTATATATTTTTGTGTTAAGCTTTCTATTTTAAGCTTACTGGTGCTCTTATATATATCTTGCTTAACTGTTTTACTTGCTATATCTCTCTCATAAGAATCCTAACTATTTTCAGAAAAGAAGCATCGTTTTCAAAGGAATTTTGGCTGTGCGTAAAACTTGTTTTAACTAAGTTCAAAAGGTAACTGCTCAAGCAGTAATCTCAGGATCAGTAAGCTTACTAGCTACCTACCTATATGACTTAAACAATCTGTTTGAAAGAAAAGTTTGAAAATTTGAGTGTGCTTATTCACCCCCCTCCTCTAAGCCTACTACCACTTGGGAGCAACAAGTGGTATCAGAGCAGGTTGAATTAAACATCCGATCTAACTGATCAATCCCTGATCCCTGCTTTCTGAAAATCAGCATCTGTATTTTTCTTCATACATACTGAAAATGGATTCTTACAAAGTGCCTGTTGGATACATTTGTAGAATGTTTTGATGAGACAAAACCTTAAGTAACTCTAAATATGCATAACCAATCTTAGGATAGGTTACTGCAATAGAATTATTGCAGAAGATTAAAAGAAATAGAGAAAGTGTTAAAAGGAAGGATACTGAAGAGAATGGTTAAAAAGAATCTGGTGAACTGATAAGGATACTATTGACTTCAGGGAGCTACTGGAAGGGACCTCGCCAAAGAAGCATACAGCGAGACAGGAAGCTGCCTGAGAAGACCATGCCGAAAGCATACTGCAGGAGCAGCATGCTACACACAACTCGAGCCACCTGAAGGAACAAACCAGAAGAGGAAGCTCCAGAGTGAAGCAAGAGGAAGGAGCTGCAAAGCAGGCATAGGGAGGAAAGTCAAAGTTACCGATAGACACAAGAAGTTACTGGTAGAAAGAAGAGAAGACGAGTCAATTAGAAGAAGACACGTGGAAAGCGAAAAGCTGACGTGTGTCAGGAGTGCGGCGCATCAATGATGGAAATTTGTCTACCTTTAACGGGTAGATTTCACAACTTATAAAGAGAAGGACTGAAGACTAAAGCGAGTGTGTGAGAGAGCGCAAGACAGAAGTGAGCACATCAGAATATCCAAACTCACAGAGAGAACGCACAAAAAGAAAGAGAGAGGAGCTCATCAGAGAGAAGGCTCACAAGAAGAAAGCGTTGAAAGAAGGGGAAATCAAAATAGAGGAGAGTGTTTAAAAGAGCAAAAAAAATGAAGAAGAGCTCGAACACTCTACACCTTAAGTGAAGACGCACACTCAATCTACCAGTCCAACATCAAGCTTCAGCAGATCAATCTGCAAACGAAGGTTAAGCTTGCTGCACCTAGTTGAAGAAGAAGGAGATAAACCTCTCTAAAAGGTTGTCTTAGAGTACTCAGTGCGAGGAGTAAAGTCCTGCTGAGTTTACCACTTTCTAGGAGAGAAAGTGAGGATCCTGGGTGGGTAGTGTAGGATCCTGTGTGGGTCAAGGGAAAGTAGGCAAGCATCTGTGTGAAGGCTTGCTACTTATTTGTTAAGTAAGGGTTGTAATAGATAGGTCTATGTAAATCAACTAGCTTAACAAATGTTCCCTCCTAAGTAGAGGAAGAGAGGACGTAGAAGGATTACTCCACCTTCGAACCTCTATACATCCTTACGTCTTTATCTGCTTAATGCATTGCCAGATAAGGAAGATGCAAGGTTAGATATAGTAGGGGAAGTTCGAACTCTGGAGGATGCTCCTACCACCACCGAACAGGCTGACACGCCTATGATGGAGCTACCAACTACTCCGGAGGCTACAAAGTTGGATGTTCTAGTGGTTGCTGTGGCTCTTGAAGAAACACTTAAAGCAGCAGTCGTTGAAGAATGGACCTCGTTGTCAGAACTTTCAGTTAATAAGATACAAATGGAGGTCGATAAGACGGCTGAAGAAATTATACCAATGGAGATGGAGGGTGTAATTTCTGAAGATCCTGTGAATCGTGGAGAGACGATTGCAGAGGAGGCCGCAACAGAACAGACTGTTAACAAAGAGCCTACTGTTGATAACAATCCAGAAGAACAGCTGCTTTGAATGAGTCTGCTGATAAAGGGTCGCTCCTGAAGAGCCTACTGTCAAGGAGATCTCCTTACAAGAGACCTTGATGAAACAAATAGTTGTTGAAAAATAGGAGGAATCAGTTAGTGATGGAGCAGATACTAATGAATTTCTATCTAGCTCCAGCAGCGATGATGGTGCATCCAACGAAAAGGATGTAACCGGAGTTGAAAAATCCAAACCTCTAACATCTTCTCTTTCTGTACAGGATAAATCAATTGATGATGTCTTCAAGGCA
Organism: Scutellaria baicalensis; assembly: GCA_005771605.1. Classification (NCBI taxonomy): domain Eukaryota; kingdom Viridiplantae; phylum Streptophyta; class Magnoliopsida; order Lamiales; family Lamiaceae; genus Scutellaria; species Scutellaria baicalensis. Next base: position 8,977,015 of record CM016723.1, on the reverse strand, counting down.
GTTGGGGAAATTTGCAAATCTTTAAGTAAAGCAAGTCAGGAAATGAGAGCTGAGGCAAGGTAGGATCGATTTAAAGCTTCTTTCCAACTCAACTCCCATAATGCAACCTTGGCAAGGTTACAACAATCTATCAACTCCATAACCACGTCCGCCACCTTGGTTGGATCCATCAAAAGCATGAATGACAAGCTTAACTCACAAGTGAACAAACTCGTGGCGATTGAGTTGGAGCAACAGTTTGTAACCACCTCCCTCAAAGCAATCAACAAATCTCAAAATGAATAGAGACAAACTTTGGAGGATTATACTGACCTTTTAACTAGTATGCATTCCATGATAAAGTTTGGCATAGGGTCAGACTTTGATGATCACAAAAAGGGGGAACAGGTATCTAAGAGGATCGAACAGAAAAAACAACAAGTGGATCCGGCATCCTGCAAACAACTAACAATACTGCCTAGGAAGGACTCAGGAGGCGACGGAGGAGGAAATGGAGGAAGCTCCAGAGAACACCAAGATAACAGTTCAATTAAAAGAAAATCAGAAGCTATCTCAGGGGTACATCCTGGTCTCCAAAGAGGAATAGAAGAAAGAGAGGAGAAAAGAAGGAAGGTTGAAGAAGAGTTATGCAAAGCGTCGGATGATCACTTAAAGGAAATAATGAAGAAAAGTCTGTCAAATATCTTTCTCCCTCAAAAACAACCTGATCTGGAAGCTCTTGCAGGAGATGGAATGAATGCACCAAACTCTCTTCGCATCTTCTTGGAAGGAAGCCCAGACTCTAGGAGCTTCAGATTCCAAGTATGGGAGCTCCCAGAAATTGATTTGCCTACCTCTTATAATCCATCCTTTCCGCAGATCAACTTCTTCAAACAATCAGTGTACTTGAAATACTACATCAAGTTATGCAAAGAGTCCATACTTATAAAAGGTAAAACTCATAGAGAAGGGCTCAAATGCTTCAAGGATCTTGCTAGCAGATGTGTACTCCCAATCCAGATGAAGCTAAAAGGTAGAATGAACAGAGGAGAAATCATTTCTTTCTCTGAAGATTTCTGGCTAAGGCACGAAGAGATGTCTGAGATGAAAAAGCTGATGGAACCAACCTACCAAGAGTCTGTCCTCAACTGGTGGAAAGGTTCAAGAAAAGAAAGAAAGAGAGCTTCCTCGCTCAAGATATCGTAAACCTTCCTGCTCCCTACCCTTATATATATCTTGTTTTGTTTATATACAGTCTCTATGATCTTGTATTGTTTAAATCTATTAACTCAATAAAGGAATCCGTTTCGTTCTGAAAAAGCTCACTGCTCGTGAACTTATGCTTAATATCTTGATCTGATTTTTCTAAAAATTCATATACATCCTGCTGATCTGATTGTAAGCATATGTTCTCTCTTGATAAAGTCTGTGATCCTCTTAGAAGAAGTTCTGTCATCATCAAAAAGGGGGAAATTGTAAGGAACATTGTATAAGATTTTGATGAATGACAAAACATGTAATAGATTATGGTCTAGGATCTTATGTATTAGATTCCATTGTAAAATATTTCTAAGTATAGGAACAGGATGCTTGAAGATCAAAATAATGGAGCATGATAACCCTGCTGCATATAAACCGAAGAGAAAATATAAGAATACATATCAGCAGCAGGCTGCTCAAAAATGATACTGGCCGCACTACCCTAGGACACAAAAGGTTACTGACTACCAGACGGATAAAAGGAGAACTGAAGATAACTAAAGCATCAGCAACCTGGTTTAGTAGCAGTTACCTCGAAAGTCGTGTACAAGGTTAACGTTAGGCACAAGCCGCATTTGCAACCAATCAAGTTATGCCACGTATCAAAAAACAAAAAAGGAAGTCTGCAGGGAAGTCAGACTAGGTATGGCAATAGCAGCATCAGTCACGTACACCCTCAACGATCAGTGTACGAACAAAGCAGAAACTGTAACTCTGATCTATGAAAAGCTGCAAAGAAGGCTCACCCTCTCCAAAGGAAAAAAATTCAAATCGCCTATAAATGTTGGAAGACTGGCACATGAAATATACCTGAAACTCTTACGATCAAAACGCTCAAGTTATCAAAGATCATCCACAAATACTTAGAAGTTTCAAGTCCAGTCTAACAGCAAGCTACTCTTAGATTTGAGAGCTCAATCGTTTCTAAGCTTGCTGCCTGTGTTATTGAATTCTTTCTTTTATTTAGACTGTAAAGGAGTTGCTTGATCAGAGGGTATTCCTAATCAAGTATTTTCATTCTTAGTAGAAGAACAACAGCTCTGTGTGGGCTAGAGGAGTTTGGTCACTGTGTAGTAACCCTGTGTGGGAGAGACTGACAGTCTTTGTTAGGTTTAGGTTGTCTAAGCGAGGCTTGTGTAAATCAACCGTTTGACCTAACAAAAGTTCCTTCTTGTGTAGGAGAAGAGAGGACGTAGAGGGATTACTCCACCCTTGAACCTCTATATATTGATGTGTCCTCTATTGTGCTGTTTTTATTAATCTTGTTGATATTATTGATTATCTGTTTTTATTTGCATATTATTTATAAGCATAATATCTGTTTTTAGAAAAGAAGCTTTGCTTGAAAATTATTTCCGCTGCGCATAAAATCTCATTCTGTTTTAAAAGTTTAAGGTAACTGCTCAAGCAGTAACCTTCAGGGCAGTTAGTGTTTTATAAACTGCCTGTGTGTCTTTTCTAGAAGAAAAGATTGAAAAATTTTAGTAAGCTTATTCACCCCCCCCCCCACTAAGCCTACTACCACTTGGGACCAGCAGGTGGGTTTTGTTTTTAAAGGAGCTTTTTACTTGCTTCCCTTTCTGGCATGCTCAGCAGATAGCTTCCTTCCTGTACACCATGTCAGGTAGTCCTCTGACCAGACCTTTCCTGGCTAGCTTGTTTATGGTTTTGAAGTTCAGGTGGCTCATCCTCTTATGCCACAGCCAGCTAGCCTCAAGTGTTCCCCTGGCTGTGAAACAAGTAGCTGTAGTTACTGATTCCCAATCAGCAACATAGACATTACCTTTCCTTATTCTAGTGAGCTTAATCTCCTGAGACTTGTTGTCTTTGATCAGACACTTGTTAAGGTTAAACTCCACACAGTAGCCTTTATCACAGAATTGGCTTATACTTAGAAGGTTGTACTTCAAACTTCTATGTGTAATGCTTCCTTGATGCAGGTCTTTCCCTTAATCAGGTCACCAGTGCCCTTTGTGATTCTCTTAGAATTATCTCCAAATATGACTTTGGGTCATTTTGAAGCTTTAAAGTTGATCAGGCTTTTCTGGTTCCCAGTCATGTGCCTGGAGCAGCCACTATCAATGTATCATATGTCCTTGCTGCTTCCTGCCACATGTTCCTGCAATTAAAGGGAAATTACTTCTTTTTAGGTACCCATACAAGTACGGGTCATTTCTTGTTAGTTTCAATTATCTTCTTAGGAACCTATACTTGCCTTATAACAATTGTTTTGTTATGAGGAACAACTGCATGCACAAATGTAGGTGCCTTTGAGGTGCTAGTTGTTGAAGTGGAAGCCTCTCCACAGTAACATATTCCAACATGATCCTTCAAACTCCTTTGGATATTAAGCATTGCATCCAAGTCCTTTGAGGATCAGTTGAAGGTATTTACTGTTTCAGTGAGGACCTTTGTCTCACTTTCTAGCTTAGTGACTTGTAAATTAAGCTTAGTGACTTCAGCTTTGAGGTCATTGCATGCTTGGCTTTTTAATTTTTCAAGGGCCAAAAGCCTTTCAAGCAAAGCATGCTCACTCTTATGCTTTATATTTTCTTGTTTCAGCTCCTCATGGGTTGAGGTAATTTTTTGGTCCCAAAAAGAGGTTTGGTAGTAGGCTTAGAGGGGGAGGTGAATAAGGTTACTATATTTTTAAACTTTTCTTCCCTTCTAACGGCTCAATTCTAATATCAGTAACCTTTTGGGAGGTTACTGATCAGAGTAGGTGAGGAAGCTTATCTTAAAGTCGGGTAGAAGATGCGTTGCTTAATATGGAGTATGCAAATAAAGCAGTTAAGCATATAAAGACGTGAGGATATATAGAGGTTCGAAGGTGGAGGAATCCTTCTACGTCCTCTCTTCCACCACTCAGGAGGGAACATTGGTTAAGCTAGTTGATTTAAATAGACCTATCAATTACAACCCTCACTTAACAAATAAGTAGCAAGCCTTCACACAGATGCTTGCCTATTTTCCCTTAACCCACACAGGATCCTACACTACCCACCAGGGTCCTCACTTTCTCTCCTAGAAAGTGGTAAACTCAGCAGGACTTTACTCCTCGCACTTAGTACTCCGAGACAACCTTTTAGAGAGGTTTATCTCCTTCTTCTTCAATTGGGTGCAGCAAGCTTGGCCTTCGTTTGCAGGCTGATCTGCTGAAGCTTGTTGCTGGACTGGTAGACTGGTGTGCGTCTTCTTGGGGTGTAGAGTGTTCGAGCTTTTCATCTTTTCTTCTAGTCTGATTGAACACTCTTTTCTTCTCTAAACTTCCCCCTCTTTCTACGCTTCTCTCTTTTAAGCCTTTTCTTTGATGAGCTATTCTCTCTTCTTTTGCGCTTCTCTCTGTGAGCTTAGATATTCTGATGTGCTCACTTTTTCTCTCTTGCGCCTTTGCACTTTTTCTCACACCCGCTTCAGTCTTCAGTCCTCTTCTTTATAGGTTGTGAAATCTGCCCGTTAAAGGTAGACAAATTTCCATCATTGACGCGCCGCACTCCTGACACACGCCAGCTTTTCACTTTCACTGTGTCGTTTTCTGATTGACACCTCTTCTTTTCTCTCTACCGGTAACTTCTTGTGTCTACCGGTAACTTTGACTTTTCTTCCCATGTCTGCTTTGCAGCTTCCTCCTCTTGCTTCACTCTGGAGCTTCCTCTTCTGGCTTGCTTCTTCAGGTGGCTCGAGGCGTCTGTAGCATGCTGCTCCTGCAATAAGCTTTCGTTATGGTCTTCAAAGACAGCTTTCTATCTCGCTGTCTTCTACTTTGGCGAGGTCCCTTCCAGTAGCTTCCTGAAGTCAATAGTATCCTTATCAGTTCATCAGATTCTTTTTAACCATTCTCTTCAGTATCCTTCCTTTTAACACTTCTCTATTTCTTTTAATCTTCTGCAATAACTCTATCGCATTCACTTATCCTAAGATTGGTTATGCATATTTAGAGTTACTTAAGGTTTTGTCTCATCAAAACATTCTACAAATGTATCCAACAATTTCCCCATTTTTGATGATGACAAAACCTCTACAGAATATCAAAAGAACATAACTTCTCAAGCAAAGAAAGTAGATATAAAATATGGCAATGTAGAGCATACTACTTTCATATACAGATCACATATAAGTCTAAAAGAAAGGGCACAAGGAATTAGCTTTTGAAGAACATAAGAAATTTTATTTAGATAAAACATCTATATTGCAATGCATTAAGCATAGTACAATAAACATCCTATCTAGATTCATTCTTCTTTTCTTCTTGCTCTTTTCCTTTCTTTCTTTTCTCCTCACCTTCTTGCGAGCTTCTTTCTCATTTCTTCTTCTATTATGCGCAGGGCTTGCTCCCAGTCGATTTTCTCTTTGATCGTAGAGGAGAATTAGAATAAAGGTGAGGATGTCGCTCGAAGAAAAAACTGATGTTTATACTCAAGATTCGGTGAAAGAGCAGAGAAGTCTGGGTGCAGAAGCTTGTTGCAACCTTTCTTCTCGTACTATTTTCTCCAACTCCTGTGTCTGACCCCTCTTCCTCTTTCTTCTTGGACACGGAAGAAGGCTTACCTGATGGATGGGCTTGCATCTTCTCTTCTTCACCTTAGAAAGACTTTTAATCTTCCTAAATCCTTCACAGTTCTTCTGATCGTATAGCTTAAATTCTTCTAGGGTTCTAAAAAGGTAGTTTATTTCTGGAAAGGTGATCCACTTTTTATGCTCGCATGTTACCGAGAAATTTTCAGTAACTGTTCTATCTTGTAACCTCTAAGTGATCCCTTTTTCCAGTGACATGTTGATATGCTCTGATGTATAGTAACCTAGTGTCCAGTATATTGGTGTCTAGCATCCTGATACCCAGCGACGTGGTGTTCAGCAATCTAGTGTCCAGCATTCTGGTGTTTAGCGACCTGGTGCCCAGCGACCCAGTGTTCAACGATCTAGTATCCAGCCCCTGGTATCTAGCATCCTGATATCTAGCGTCCTGCCATCCAGCGACCTAATTTCCAGTTAGCCTAGTATCTAGCATCCTGATGTCCAGCATCCTGCTATTCAGCGACCTAGTATCCAATGCCCTAGTGTCTAGCGTTCTTTCGTCAGAACTTTATCTTTTTCCTTTAAGTCCTTCTACCTTTTCCCATGACCTGATGACATGTACTCTGATGTCTAGTGACTTAGTATCCAGTTGCTTGGTGTCTAGCATTTTGGTGTACAACGACCTGATGTTCAGTGACCCAGTATCCATCCATCTGGTGTCTAGCGTCCTGATTTTCAGCATCCTGTTATCCAGCAACTTGGTGTCTAGCATCCTATAGTTAGAGCTTTGTCATTTTGTCAACGGTTCCCCCTAAATTCGGTAGCCCTTTGTCAGAGGTACCTGTAAAACAAATATGCTTGTATAGGTACTCATAAAAGTATGAGTCCTTCTGAGTTAGGTTTTCTTTCAGAAGCTTAGACTATCTTTACAGCCCATGGTTGCTGTAGAGAGAGATTTGGTTTCTTCAAGACTTTTAAAGAGCAAAAAAGTGATAGTGTGTGGGTTTGTTTTACTGTATCTCTTTAAAGAGAACTCTCTCAGATAAGGAAATGATAAGCAGAGATACCACTAAAGGATGACAAAGATATGAAATATGCTTGTTGGTCCCATTGAGAGACTTTTTCACAGATGGGATCTGGATAGATTGATTAGATCTTTTGTTTCATCTATCTGCTCTGATACCACTTGTTGGTATCAGATAGATTAGCTCGTGGATGTTTTAGTCCAACCTGCTCTGATACCACTTGTTGGTCCCAAAAAGAGGTTTGGTAGTAGGCTTTGAGGGGGAGTAAATAAGCCTACTATATTTTCAAACTTTTCTTCCCTTCTAACGGCTCGATTATAATATCAGTAACCTTTTGGGAGGTTACTGATCAGAGTAGGTATGAAAGCTTATCTTAGAGCCAGGTAGAAGATGTGCTGCTTAATATGGAGTATGCAGATAAAACAGTTAAGCATATAAAGACACGAGGATATATAGAGGTTCGAAGGTGGAGTAATCCTTCTACGTACTCTCTTCCTCCACTCAGGAGGGAACATTTGTTAAGCTAGTTCATTTATATAGACCTATCTATTACAACCCTCACTTAACAAATAAGTAGCAAGCCTTCACACAGATGCTTGCCTACTTTCCCTTGACCCATACAGGATCCTACACTACCTACCCAGGGTCCTCACTTCCTCTCCTAGAAAGTGGTAAACTCAGCAGGACTTTACTCCTCGCACTGAGTACTCCGAGATAACATTTTAGAGAGGTTTATCTCCTTCTTCTTCAACTGGGTGCAGCATGCTTGGCCTTCGTTTGCAGATTGATCTGCTGAAGCTTGCTGCTGGACTGGTAGACTAGGTGTGAGTCTTCTTGGGGTGTAGAGTGTTCAAGCTTTTCTTATTTTCTTCTGCTCTGATTGAACATTCTTTTCTTCTCTGAACTTCCCCCTCTTTCTGCGCTTCTCTCTTTTAAGCCTTTTCTCTGATGAGCTCTTCTCTCTTCTTTTACCCTTCTCTCTATGAGCTTGGATATTCTGATGTGCTCACTTCTTCTCTTTTGCACCTTTCCGCTTTTTCTCACACCCGCTTCAGTCTTCCGTCCTCCTCTTTATAGGTTGCGAAATCTGCCCGTTGAAGATAGACAGATTTCTATCATTGACGCGCCGCACTCCTGACACACTCCAGTTTTTCGCTTTCCACGTGTCTTCTTCTGATTGACTCCTCTTCTTTTCTCTCTACAGGTAACTTCTTGTGTCTACCGGTAACTTTGACTTTTCTCCCCATGCCTGCTTTGCAGCTTCTTCCTGTTCCTTCACTCTGGAGCTTCCTCTTCTGGCTTGTTCCTTCAGTAAGCTTTCGGCATGGTCTTCACAGGCAGCTTTCTGTCTCGCTGTCTTCTACTTTGGCGAGGTCCCTTCCAGTAGCTTCCTGAAGTCAATAGTATCCTTATCAGTTCACCAGATTCTTTTTAACCATTCTCTTCATTATCCTTTCTTTTAACACTTTCTTTATTTCTTTTAATCTTCTGCAATAACTCTATTGTAGTAACCTACCCTAAGATTGGTTATGCATATTTAGAGTTACTTAAGGTTTTGTCTCATCAAAACATTCTACAAATGTATCCAACATAATTTGCTCAAAGTCACCCATGATTTTCCTAAAAGCACAAATCATGTGAAACCTTTCATCAACTTGAACAGGAGGGTTAAGACATACTACCTCCTCTTCTGAATCGTTGTTCTTAGCCATGAGGCAGATTAGGGCTTCATCATCAGAAGATGAGTCTTCTGAGTCTCTATCGGTGGTTAACTCTTCCTTTTTTTGTGTCTTCTCAGGTGTAGCTACCTGAGAGGTTTCTGCTTCACTGAACAACGCCCTCAATTTCTGGCCCTCCTGCCTCTTTCCCTCTTGTCTTATTTTTCACTCATCCTCAGGATAACGATAGACTTCAAGGTGTGGGCACTATCTGGCATAGTGACCTGGCTTCTTACAGTTATAGCACAAGGTCAGTAGCATTAGCATTGGATTGAGGTGTCTGCCCACTAGTTCCAGCTTCATTCCTCTTCTTCCTGAAGTTGTCTGTCCTAGCTAGAATTCTTCCTAATGAACATCTGGAACTTTTTCATGAGTAGGGCTATATCTTCTTCTGCAGTAGCCTCCAAGATGGTTGTCTGGTCCTTTGACTTCTTAGCTTCCTGAGACGACCGGGTAGTCAGTGCAGTAACCTTCGAGCTTCATTCTCCATTCTCAGCCTTTCTTCTGTTGATGTCAAACTCGCAGGTTTTTAGGTTTGAGAAGAGATCGAATGTGCTCGTGGATTTCAAATCCATGAACACTCTCATAGTTGTTGTCTTACTGTCCCATTCAGCTGGAAGGGCTCTCAGCACCTTCATATTTTTCTCATTCTGAGTATAGATTTTATCCAGAGATTCCAACTCGTTGATGATGGTCGTGAGTCTCAAGTCTATCTGTTCAAGTGTTTTCCCAGGCAACATCTCAAATAGTCCAAACTTCTGGGTAGCTGTAGAGACCTTGTTTTTCTCAGTGCGCTCGGTGCCTTTGCATATCTTCTCGAGCTTTTCCCAGATATCCTTCACAGTTTTACAGGTTTTTACCTTACTGAAGGTACCTTTGCCGAAATAAGAAATAGAGCATTCTTGGCTACATTGTCAAGGTTTGCTCGTCTTCTTTCATCTACTGTCCATTCCTCTAGTGGTTTCTCTACCACTGCAGGGTGCGGGATGACTCCTACATCTCTCTGTCCATTTGCGGCTTCGTCAATGGCTCTAGTGAACAGTGGGTTCACCTTGGTGATCTTCGGTGGTCCATCAGTGATGACGTACCACATTTCATCGTGTATGGACAACAGATGTGCATATATGCGTATCTTCCAATCGTTATACTCTTCAATAGAGAACATAGGCACTTTGTGAGAATCCATTCTCAGTATGCTACGAAAGATAATGTAAATGCTGGTTTCAGAAAACAGGGATCAAGGATTGATCAGTTAGATCGGACGTTTAATCCAACCCACTTTGATACCACTTGTTGGTCCCAAGTGGTAGTAGGCTTAGGGGGGTGAATAAGCCTACTCAAATTTTCAAACTTTTTCTTTTAAAGCAAACGTTAAGTCACTCAGGCAGGTAGCTATCGAGCTTACTGTCCCAGAGGTTATTGCTTGAGCAGTTACCTTCGTGAACTTAATGAAAATAGAGTTTTATGCACATCGGAATTTCTTTAAAACAATGATTCTTTTCTGAAAACCTTTTAGATGCTTATGATATGGATTTAAACTCAACAGCAGATAAACAAGATATATATAGGAACAACAATAAGCTTAAACATAGAAAGCTTAACACAAGAGGTTCAAAGGTGGAGTAATCCCTCTACGTCCTCTCTACTCCTTCACAAGGAGGAACTCTGTTAAGATGATAGTTTGTTTTACAAAGACCCTGCTTCTACAAACTTAATCCTAATCAGGAACTGTCAGTCTATCCCACACAGTTACTGCACAGTGACCAAACTCAACTAGCTCACACAGAGCTCTTGTTCTTCTATTAAGAACGCAAATACTTGATCAGGAACAGCCTCCGATCAAGAAACTCCTAACAGTCTATAAAATAAAGGTTTCTTTTAAACAACACAGGCAGTAAGCTTTAGAATGAATAGCTCTCTAGGCTAGAGGTTTCTTGCTGCTAGACTGGACTTGAAACTTTCTAAAGGATTAAAATATGAATTGCTTTGAATGCTTTATTCGCAAGAGCTTCGGATTTCAAGTTATCTTCAAGTCCTAGTCTTCTTCTATTTATATGCGATGAGAAATCTACCCGTTGGAGTGAGCATCCTTCTTCGCAGCATTCATGGGGTGACGTGGCCTTTTCTGGTTAGTCCGTATGAAGTTGTTGAGATCGTACGCCTCTGTTGCTACAATCGCCATACCCAGTATGACATATCTTCATATTACCCTTTTGCTTCCTTACGTGGCATCTTCAGATTGGTTGACATGTAGGTGTGCCTAACGTAAACTCAGTACACTCATTCCTAGGTAACTGCCTTGGATAGGTTGTTGTGTTCATTTGTCCTTCAGTAGGCTAGCTTACTTGTCTTTCATTCAATCATCTTACTTATCTGAGTAACATCCTCTCGCAGTAGTCTTCCAGTGTCCTTTTAGCAACCTGCTGTAGAGTGACCTATACTTAGTCATATTTAATTCTCTTTTTGTGCAACATGGTCTTTATTCCTTCTTCAAGCTTTGAGTCTTGATCTTCAAGCCTCCTGATCCTATACTAAGATATTTACAATAGAAACTACATACATAGGATCCTAGGCTCAAATCTATTACATGTTTTGTCTAGATCTTCATCAAAATCTATACAATATTCCTTACACTTCTCATAGATAACAATATAACTATTTTAATCATATAGAGTTTATGTATATATCTAACTGGATCGTTCAAATCTTATAATACATGAAATGAAACAAATAATGCAACATACAGGCTAATTAAGAAAATCACATAAATCCATTAGGAGAGTTGTCATATCTATACACATATGCATACGTATATAGTAAATAAGGTATGGATAAAATGAAAGAAAACTAGAGTTCCCAACCTTTGAATCGTAAACTCTTCTCTACTCTTCCCGTTTTCTATTCTTATTTTTCCTCTTTTGGTTGTTCCATTCTTTCTCCAATTTGTTTCATTTAAGTATTAGTGATATGAGTCATAGATGCAAACTAAACACACGTCTTCTTATCTTTTCTTCTAATTATGAGTCACGTGTTAAGTTTATCACATTAGTTATTTATTTTATTCTTTATTAATATAATAGTCTTCTAGTTTACCTTCTTTTATATAAATATTGATACATATATGTATCTTCAGGCAGACAAAGCCATATTATTTATATATGTATATATATGTTTGTTTTCATGGTCGCAAAAGAGAACTAATTTAATGTTATATTGTGTAGTAAGAATACATTCTAATACCTATTTTGATGCACATATATATTTCCCGTAATATTATTTTATCACATAGGATAACTAACATATAAAGATCATATTCATGCCACAAACGAGCAAGCATAGCAAACAAAGATAATGTCATTTTTCATCATTTAAATTTATCTACATCTTATCTTTTTACTTTCATCCATGATTGTCGAGTGAGTTGAGATCAAACTTGGTTTCCTCCGTGAGCAATCCTGCAAAAACACTTTAAAATCTCGAAAGAAATATTAGGTCATAAAATCATTGACCACAACATAATACGTAAATTGTAACTTTAAATAACATAAGAGCTCATTTAGAATCATTTTCAATTTGAACGATAATAGGAATTTAATAAAATATGCAATGTAGGTTTTCTTAAAAACAGGGCATGACATTTACTTTATATCTTAGACTATTTTAGGAGTACCTAGCGGAGGGTTCAATATCTGCGAGTGTCTTACACTCTTTTAGAAAGAGTAAGAGTCTTGTGTGGGCTTAGTTCAATCCTTTATGGGTTTTGGTTAAATAGTGCAACAATCTGTGTGGAAGCTGACTATTCTTTGTAGTGAGTTTGTAATAGCTAAGCTATGTAAACCAAACATCATTAACAAAGTTTCTCCTGTTGTGAAGGAGTAAAGTGGACGTAGAGGGATTACTCCACTCTCGAACCACTATATATCTTTGTGTGTTCTCTACCTGATTATCTCTTATTTTTCTTATAACTATCTCTCTATCATATTGCATTCAAAAGGGACTTTTCAAAAGCATTGTTTTAAATTTTTCCGCTGCATACAATCTCTGAAGTCCAAGCAAGCTGCTCTTGAGTAATAAGTTGTGAAGTTAGCAACTGAAGTTAGCAAGCTCACTCTTTGACTTAACCCTTTGGAATTAAAATTTTGAGTAGGTTTATTCACCCCCTCTAAACCTACTACTGGTTGGGATCAACATCATGAGACTATCTCATATAAGTTTCTTGAACTCATTTTTTAGTTTAACTATATTAACGTTTAATATATATTATCCATACATGCTAATTATATTTAATGCTTTACTATTTGTATAATTAAATATTATACTTAAATGAATAGTATTTTATTTTAAAGATGAACTAATATCATAACTTTATTACTCTACATTTGATGAATAATTAAAGAAGTATAATACCAAATTATTATATTGATTTTTCACAAAAACTTTTATGCATCAGGTGCATGGATCCTAGATCCATGCACCCGACCCGACCCGCGCGTGTACGCGCTTGCACGCGCGTCTGACGCGCCCTCACGCTCTCCCACGCGCCTGGGCGGATGCGCACCTTTAGGTTACGTTAAGGATACCTTTCAGTTATGTTAAGGATACCTTTAAGTTATGGTAAGGATACCTTTCAGGGATACATTTCAGTTATGTTAAGGATACCTTTAAGTTATGGTAAGGATACCTTTCAGTTATGTTAAGAATACCTTTGAAATCCTGATTCCAAGTTACATGTCATGTTATGTTAAGAATACTTTTTAGTTATGTTAAGCATACCTTTAGGTTATGTTAAGGATACCTTTAGTTATGTTAAGAATACCTTTTGGTTATATTAAGCATACATTTAGGTTATGTTAAGAATACCTTTAAGTGATGTTAAGGATACCTTTGAAATAGTGATTCCAGGTTACATACCATGTTATGTTAAGAATACCTTTTAGTTATGTTAAGCATACCTTTAGGTTATGTTAAGGATACCTTTAATTATTTTAAGAATACCTTTTGATTATATTAAACATACTTTTAGGTATATTAAGGATACCTTTAGGCTATGTTAAGAATACTTTTATGTTATGTTAGAGATACCTTTGTGTACAAAATGTGTAACACAACTACCTTATGGATAAGGTATCTCTAACATAACATAAAAGTATCCTTAACATAACATAAATGTATGCCTGACCTAAATTAAATGTATGAAATTTGGGCACAAAGGTATCCTTAACATAACCTAAAGGTATCTCTATACATTACCTAAAGGTATTCTTAACATAACCTAAAGGTATGTCTAACTTAACGTAAAGGTATGAAATCTGGGCATAATGGTATCATTAAGGTAATCTAAAGGTATTCTTACTCATTAGATAAAGGTATTCTTACGCATAACTAAAAGTCATGACTAAAATTGAAAAAAAAAAAACAAGCGCGAAAAAAAAAAAAAAAAAAGCGGGTCGGATTACCCGGATCCGACCCGGGTGCATGGATCTAAGATCCATGCACCTGATGCACAAGAGACTTACTCTTGATTTTTTGATACATGTACTTCTAGAAATTCATCAATTTTAAGAAAGTAAAAATTATTCAAAAAAATTAATCAATAAATTCCAAATGGATATGCAATGATTTTTTTTTCTCTCTCTATGAATTAATGTTTTCAAAAGCACTGCCAATTTTTTGTCCCAAATTTGCAAAATGTAAAAATGGATTGAATATTATAATGAAAGTGTATATGAAATGAATTTTAATATTGTTATCATGATATCATCTCATATAATCTTGTTTGGATTCATCCCAATTTTTAGTTTGACTATATTGTTGTTTTCATTATGATTATAATCCAATAATCACTAAAATTAATTGTACACTAACTTTAATAATATTATATACATTTCGAAATTTCAAAAGAATTGTCGATTTTCTTACACGATTTTGAAAAACCAAAACATCAATTTCTAATTAAATATTATAATAAAGTAATCTATAGATTCAATATGATCAAATATTTTCAAATCTTACCATGATATTATTATTTTTTATCTTGTTATGCATGAATTTTTCCCTAGAATAAATATGAAAAATGAAAAGTTGAAATATTGTCGGGAAAGTAAGTAATAACTCGAACCCTTTAAATTATTAACATGTAATCACATGTAAGTTTCGTTTTCTATTTTGCAATTAATTATTATGTAAATCGCATTTACATGTAAGATAAGAAACATTTTCAAGTTCGTAAATATTAAAACTAAATAATTATTATATGATAAGTATGATACATTATTATTTAAAAAAGTAAAATATTAATAATATTTATAAATTATTAACTTATATGTATTATGTAATTATATCGAGATGTATAAAAATAAATGACACACATGTGTATACATATAAATAATTTTTTAAAATCGATTATTTGCTTCTGTTCAATTCGGTTTAGTTTCCTCTCAATTCGGTTCAAAATCAAAAAAAAAAAAAAAATTGATTCAATTCCATTTTGGAGAAAGTAAAAAAGTAAGTCAAATTTTCAATTGTGAACTTTTTAAATCCGATTTTAGATTCTACTTCGTTAATCTCCGAAAAGCGTGCATAGTCCTGGAGCTTACTCCACTCGCTAGTGCATTTAGCAACTATCTCCTCTCTCTCTCTCTCTCTCTCTCTCCCTCCACTCAGTAATGGCCGATTTTCCTAGTGCTACACTTTCTCTCCTGATTACTTTTGCTTTACTCTGCTTCCCACCAACACTCTCGTCTCCGCCTTCTCCTCGCCTCTTCCGATCACCCAAAAGCCCCCGTCTGCTGCCTAAATTCTCGCGCCCGATTCCTCTCGGAGCTGCGAGTTACCGTTACGAGATCCGTTACTTCGATCAAGATCTCGACCATTTCAGCTTTTTGGACCTCCCCAAATTCCGACAACGCTACCTTATCAACACTGAACATTGGGCGGGCCCCCACCAGTCGGGCCCCATCTTCGTCTACTGTGGCAATGAAGGGGACATCGAATGGTTCGCCGCTAACACCGGGTTCATGTGGGAGATCGCTCCTCGTTTCCGCGCCATGATTCTTTTCCCCGAGGTAACCCAACTCGGATTCATGTCTTACTGAATTTGTGAGGAAGCTAAATTTTAATTGAGACTGTGTTGCCAAGTTAATTGCTCTTATAGCTCATGAATGGACTTTTTAACTTTTCGTTGTATGATTCTTTATCCCTAGATATTGCGATTGGTGGGTTGCTAAGTTGTGCAAGAAAAAATAAACTATACGTGCTATGATTCTTTATTATCCCTAGATAATACGATTATGTTTTGCTAAAGTTGTGCAAGAAAAAATAAACTAATTCGTGGTATTTTATTCCAAAGTAGATCTCTATGATACTTTAGAGTTAAGAGTTACATTTCCTTACAACTATATAAATATGTGTGAATTTATATAAACTTAAAAATTTGTCTTTTCATGTCCCTTTGTGTATGTGTCTTATTGTGTCATTTTATCTCTGTGTATTATTCCTGCTATGCTATCATGTTTCGTGCTTATTTTGCCTTGTCTTGTGGTAATGGTCTTTGTAATTCGTGTTATGAGGGCTTATGTATGGATTTCCAACACTCAATGGAATGATCATTTTCCACTTGGATTGCTTGAAATCTTTTGATTTCAAGTTCTTGGATCCCAAGTGATGATCATGGTATTATTATGATAAGTGATTTAGTTGGCAGCATAGGTACTATGGAGAGTCAATGCCATATGGGAGTTGG
This sequence comes from Scutellaria baicalensis, assembly GCA_005771605.1. Taxonomy (NCBI): domain Eukaryota; kingdom Viridiplantae; phylum Streptophyta; class Magnoliopsida; order Lamiales; family Lamiaceae; genus Scutellaria; species Scutellaria baicalensis. Next base: position 8,960,777 of record CM016723.1, on the reverse strand, counting down.
GATGAAGCTTATAAGAATGCAACTACATTGGCACACCTAACAGCTGAGCAAGCCCTTGCTGATTTTGCTGTGTTGATCACTGAGCTCAAAAGAAATTTGTCTGCTCAGGCTTCTCCTGTTGTTTTGTTCGGTGGATCCTATGGGGGAAGTGAGGCATTCATTCATTCCGTTCTTCTTTCTTAATATTCTGTCTTTTTGTTATCAAATCTGACAACCTTTCGGTTCGTTGTGTGATGATTGAACAGTGTTGGCAGCATGGATGAGGCTAAAATATCCCCACATTGCAATTGGAGCACTTGCTTCTTCAGCTCCCATTCTTCAGTTTGAGGATATTGTGCCTCCACAAACATTTTATGATATTGTTTCCAATGATTTTAAAGTATGATACCAATTGTAGTTGATAACCATGGGGGAGTATCTTCTGCATTGTTCTTACTATGTTCCTTAATTTCCTTTACAGCGTGAGAGTATAAGCTGCTTCAATACTATAAAAGACTCTTGGACTGTAATTGAATCCGAGGGACAGAAAACTAATGGACTTTCATATCTCACACAAACTTTCCGGTTTTGCAAGTAAGACCACAACCACAAGTTTTCAACTTAAACTCTTTTTCCATTTCTTTTTCAAAGTAACTATGTTGTATTATTGTAATATTTGTTGAGTCTAATGTTGAAGTTGAATTAACAGGAAACTCGAGAGCACTGATGATCTTTCTGACTGGCTATCTTCCGCTTATAGTTATTTGGCAATGGCAGATTACCCATACCCTGCTGACTTTCTAATGCCAATGCCTGGAAACCCGATTAAAGAGGTTTGTTTTGCTACAACTTAAGAAGTTTGACTGTCTCTGTATAAATGTTTTTTCTTTGATTATTATTATTATTATTATTATTATTATTGTTATTATTATTATTATTATTATTATTATTATTATTATTATTATTATTATTATTATTTTTTGAGATAAAGCTGATTGCTCATCTCGTTTGAAGAGCTATGATTGTAGAGCTATGTAGTGATTATTAAATAGCTCAACCCAGATATTATTACCTAATTAGAGTTTCTTTACTTGGTTACTCATTGGCAATGCTTATAAATATTGCCTTTTTGATCAGGTGTGTCAAAAGATGGACAGCTGTCCCGATGGGACAACCATCTTACAGCAAATATTCGAAGGTGTGAGTGTTTATTACAATTACACAGGAACAGTTGACTGCTTTGATCTGGATGATGATCCTCATGGTATGAACGGATGGAACTGGCAGGTGCAAAATTTAAACAATCTCATTGTTTTGGCTCTCTCTCTCTCTCTCTCTCTCGGTTATCATCCCTCTTGGTTAATGTTGTGTGTGTATTTACAAGGCATGCACTGAGATGGCCATGCCAACTTCTACTAGCAACATTAGCATGTTTCCAGCTTATGATTATAATTACACTTCTGAAGAAGAGTGGTGCTTTGAGAATTACAACGTCAAACCGAGGCCAACTTGGATAACTACTGAATTTGGAGGACATGTATGAAATGAGATCTCTGCTCAATATATTATATAGTAGAATCATTTGGTAATATATTGGTGGCTTTACTGATATTTCTTTTAAATTTGCATTACAAAAGGGATTTAAGCATGCTTTGAAAGCTTTTGGAAGCAACATCATATTCTCGAACGGGCTATTGGATCCCTGGAGCGGGGGCGGGTAACCTCTTATCTATATTTATCTGTTTACTTTATGCTAAATCATTACTAACAATAATGAAGGGTTTGTTGCAGAGTTTTGGAGGATATATCTGAAACTATTGTGGCTCTTGTTACCGAAAAAGGTAGGCATTATCATTACTCATTAGTGGGGCTAAATATTTGGTATTCTATGCTACAAGTTTCATCTGGATGAGCTTGGTTTATTGGATTGGTTATCACAGGAGCTCATCACTTAGATTTGCGTCCATCAACGGCTGAGGATCCGGACTGGCTGGTAGATCAAAGGGCAGCAGAAATCAAGTTGATCCAAGGGTGGTTGAATGACTACATTGAGAGGAAGACAAGAGTTTTTGATATGTGAGTATCTCTTTATCTGCAACTAGTTTTTTTATTAACTAATAATGTCACAAGGATCTGATGTGTATATATTGTTGACAATGTACAAGAATTCTTAGAAGCATTTTCTCAACCTTTTCCTACTTGAACAGAGAACATTCTCACTGAAGCCCCAAAGACTGTGGTGACATATTCACCATCATTTCTCCACAATTTAAGCAATGGTGATGTGAATTAACCTTAATATTATCATTCATAAGAACTAATATACACATATCAATATAAACAAATCATGGTAATTTACAGAGTGATATCTTTAAATCTGTCACATAATCGAATCAGTATTTATATTTATACACCACAGTTGGTTCTTATTGGCTCAAAACCTGTCCTTAATGCTATAACAAAACAATGAATGGAACCTCCTAAACATTACAATGGTGACCCTATAAGAGAACCCAAGTAAGTATTCGATACGAGGAATGGACTTAGATTCAACTGAGCATGAAAAAAGCGATCGAGGTCCACTTGTTGAGGTTGTCAATGCCAATGGTGCCCCGGAGAAAGTAGAGAAAAGTTGTGCGGAGCGGAGTTGTTGCTCGACGTTGCATACAAGGAGACGGGGACGGTGGTGGATGACGATATGACAGAGATAGGTCGCTCCCATTTCATTTTTCGGAGATTTGAGGGAGATGGTCGGGGATTTGGAGGAGTGGGAAGTTAAATAGAGGTTTTTTTTGGAAGGTGGATTTTTGTAGAGGTTTTTAGCAGTCTTTTGGAATAGCAGATTTCCTTTCAGCTAAAATTCTGTGAGCAAATGAAAATTGACATTGACAATCATTTCAAAGACAAAAGTATAACGCCCCATATTCTTATTATAAGCATGATTTACATATATGTCTATAGAATACTAGTGTAAAACCCGTATATCACACGGGTATTTTAATATTAATAAATAAATAAAAAGTTATTACTTCCTCCGTCCCGCTTATCTTTGCCGCGGTTTGACCTCACGGAGTTTAAGAAAAAACTGTTGACTTTGATGTGATGTGTTATTTTAATGTTTTTGAGTGACGATTTTGTAATTAATGTGTGCTTTTTGAGTGCAAAAGTTGTAAAATGAAAGAAATGGAAGGGTAAGGGAGTAAATTTTTCTTTGCCATTTTTGGGTTGGCAAAGTTAGTTGGGACGTCCAAAAAGGAAAGTAGACAAAGATAAGCGGGACGGAGGTAGCATTATTTATAAATTAATACTGTAAATTTTATATGTTCAACTCTATAATTTAGCAATCTTATAATAATTTCATTAAATATACTATACATATATTTGTGAACTTTAGAATATTGTAAAACTTTAAATAATTAGTAATAAATCTATCTATAATATCCTAACAATATAAGTAAATAAAAATATTGTTAAAGTAAATAACTCTTTTTAATATATTATTACAAACTTTGGAAAACCTCCTCATAAACAACATTAGTAATAGTGTTACAAATCTTCCCGTCCTTGTCACAACATAGAATTTTGATGTCACTTTTGCTTTTGACTCTGGATATTACAATTGTCCATGAGTGAACACCGACCTGAGTAGATATAAACCAACATTTGATAGAGATTGACCTTAAATTACGGACAAGGACGGGTGCAGACTTTTAATTACAGCTACACATCCAAGTATCAAAGTATGAAAATTGTGTTTTGAAATATCACAAATAAAAAAATTGCTAGAGAAAATCAATTGATTATTGGACATACTTTTTCATCCATAAGTATCATCTCCATGCTACGATATTCAGAAGGATTATTAAATTTGGGAACAAACCACATACGAATATCTCGAACCCTAATCTTAAAAATCTCCTTCGATTGATCAATATCTGCGAGAAAACGATATTCTTGTTCCATATTCCTACACACTATTCAAATGAGAATGAGAGTGAATTGATTTTGTTGTGTCATATTCTCAATGGTGAATTTCTTTAAATAAGACCATCAATTGAAATTTGTAACTTCTCATTAAAATTTTAATTAATTAGTATGTAAATTAGCTTAATCATTGCAAAACATTTTTTTTATGTATATATATAGCTTAATTTTTCCATCATACTTTATTACGTTTCTGCACGTTTTAATATCATGATCATTATGTTTACATAAATATAAGTTGATGTTAATTAAATTTCCATATATACCTCACACTTTCTGAAAAATTAGTGCTGATTTTTTTTATTTGGCTTTTTAGGCTGATTTAAATATAGTAAAAAAAATAATGGAGGAACAACTAAATATATAGCCAAGACAATATTTATGAATGTTTAAAAAGCTCGTTTGAGGTACATTAAGAATTGATGAGGATTTGCGAGGATTAAGGTTTATTATTGACCCTATAACCAACAACTAATTGCCTTTAATTGTCAATTAACTTTTAATACTACATTAATGGCACTTTTTTTTTCTTTGTTCTTTTAGCAAAGTTTATAAAACTTATTTCACCTCATGAGTTGTCACTTTCGTCATTTGAGTTTAATCTTATGCTTCTGTTGTATATTGAATTGGGTTTCCTCCTTTCTTTTCTTTTCTTCTTTAAAAAAAAATTATTTCATAAAATATAAGTGCAAAAACTCAAGTTTAAAATGGAAAAGGAGTATACAAATTAAATCCAAATAAAATAGAAATATGAAACTCAAATTTTACAAATAAACATATGAGAAAATCTATTTTAAAAAATAAATGCAGAACCACCCAAACATGCATTCTAACTTTTTTTTTTTGGAATAGAACTTTATTTAAATCGATTGATTAGACAACCTTCAAAATTAGTCATATCGACTTTGAAATTCACTAATTTGAATTCTCCTACAGAGTTTACAAAATCTTGCTTTAATTGGAATTTCAATTGATAAGGTTATTCCTTTATTTTTGCTAAACGTTACATTAGTTTTCTTAAATTTCATAGGTTTATAAATTGAGAGAAATTGTAATTAAATGTGTTAATTAAATTAATTTAAATATATATTAAAATAATTGAATGGAATAACTACAGAGCGACATGTGTCCTCTAGTGGTTATTCCTTTAGTAGGTATAAAGATTAATTTTTATTTCTTCTAAGCCCAATATGGATTCATAGTGTTTTATTTGTTTTATACCCTTAACCCATCCCATTTATGGTATTGTGTTTGCCCCAAACATAAACCCAAAGTCAAATATTTCGGCACAATTGCAAGCAAGCCCAGTTTTTGAATCCAAATCTGTTGGCCCAACACCAAATCACATTTAATTCTTTCCTTTTGCTTAAGGGAAATGAAGCTGAGTCATTAGGGTAGATTTCTCTCTGCAAAACACGTGTCTTTACATCTGTAAAGGAAAAAAAAAAAGGGATTTATCACCCTCTTTCTCATTTTTCAATCAAACAAAGAAGAAAGGGAAGAATTTGAACATCTGCAGATAAAATTGGTTAAAGATTTACTGGCTTTGATGTATGAAGCTTATTCTTGTTTTTTCTTTTTCTACGGTAGAATTATTGAGAATATTACACCAACTTAAGAAGAAGTAGGAAAACAAGATTGTATCTGTGAAATGGAATTAGGGCTCAAAACTCAGATTGCAAGAAAGTAAAAATAATGCAAGCACTTTTATTTTTCTGTTTATATATATATATATATATATATATATATATATATTAGATATTGGGGGATTAACTCCAACTAATCTAACTAATCTAATTAATTAAGCTAACTAACAGACTATATTTTAACTAATTCTCCATTCTCTTGACACCCCCTCAAAATGGGAGTGAATATTCAGAATTCCCATTTTGGATTTGCAAAGCTGGAAAAGAGCAGGACCAAGGGGCTTTGTTAGTATATCAGCAACATTATGTTCTGAGGGAATCTAAATCAATTGTATGACCTTCTCTTTGATCCTGTCTCTTATGAAATGGTAGTCCACTTGAGTGTGCTTTGTTTTCTCATGGAGCACAGGGTTGTGTGCTATGCAATATGCTGATCTACTGTCAGTATATAGGATGGCTGGTTGTGGATGAGAAACACCTAAATCCTTTAATATGTATAGTAGCCATTGTAATTCATATGTGGTATAAGCAATGACCCTATATTCTGCTTCTGCTGATGATTTACTAATAATACTTTGCTTCTTGGATTTCCACGAGATTAAGGAGTCTCCAATATAAACTGCATAACCAGAGATGCTCCTTCTTGTTACTTCACATCTAGCCCAATCTGAGTCACTAAAAGCTTGGAGTTTGAAGTTGCACTGTGATGGATATAAGATGCCTTGGCCTGGATTTGTCTTAAGGTACCTGAAAAGTCTATGTACAGCTGCAAGATGAGCCTCAGTAGGCTTACTCATATATTGTGTTAGTGTTTGTATTGCATAAGACAAATCAGGTCTAGTGATAGTGAGATATAGTAGTTTACCAACAATTTTCCTATATGTAGTAGGATCAACTAATATGGATGAACTTTCTGTACTAAAACCTTGTTTAGAATCCATTGGAGTATTACAAGGTCCACTACCTAAGTAACCACAGTCATTTAACAAATCTAATGCATACTTTCTTTGACATAATTGCATTCCTTTCTCACTTCTAGCAACTTCAATTCCTAAAATGTATTTTAGACTGCCAAGATTCTTTATTGTAAATTTCTTATCAAGATAAGCTTTCACTAATTCAATATCATCAATACTAGTTCCAGCAAGAATAATATCATCAACATAAACTAATAAAACAGTAAAGGATTTGGTAGTCTTCTTTGTGAACAAAGAATTATCAGAAACAGACTGAGTATAACCAAAATCAATAAGAGATCAGTAAGCTTACTAAACCATTGCCTTGAGGCCTATTTTAGCCCATAGAGACTCTTATTTAATCTGCAAACTCTATTATCTGAAGATGAACAATAGCCTGGTGGAGGTAACTGTTGGCCCCAAGTGGTAGTAGGCTTAGAGGGGGGGGGGGTGAATAAGCCTACTCAAAATTTTCAATCTTTTCTTCTAGAAAAGACACACATGCAGTTTTATTAAGCACTAACTGTCCTGAAGGTTACTACTTAACCAGTTACCTTAAACTTTAAGATAGAATGAGATATATGCACAACAGAAATATTTTTCAAGCAAAACTTCTTTTCTGATAACAGATATTATGCTTATAAATGATATGCAAATGATAAGAGCAGATAAGCAATAATATCAACAAGATTAATGAAGACAACACAGTAAAGAACACATCAATATATAGAGGTTCAAGGGTGGAGTAATCCCTCTACGTCCTCTCTTCTCCTACACAAGAAGGAACTTTTGTTAGGTCAAACGGTTAATTTATACAAGCCTCGCTTAGGCAACCTAAACCTAACAAAGACTGTCAGTCTCTCCCACACAGGGTTACTACACAGTGACCAAACTCCTCTAGCCCACACAGAGCTCTTGTTCTTCTACTAAGAATGAAAATACTTGATTAGGAACACCCTCTGATCAAGCAACTCCTTTACAGTTTAAATAAAAGAAAGAATTCAACAACACAGGCAGCAAGCTTAGAAACGATTGAGCTCTTAAATCTAAGGGTAGCTTGCTGCTAGACTGGACTTGAAACTTCTAAGTATTTGTGGATGATCTTTGATAGCTTGAGCGTTTTGATCGCAAGAGTTTCAGGTACATTTCATATGCCAGTCTTCCAACATTTATAGGCGATTCGAATTTTTTTCCTTTGGAGAGGGTGAGCCTTCTTTGCGGCTTTTCATAGGTCAGAGTGACAGTTTTTGCTTTGTTTGTACACTGATCGTTGAGGGTGTACGTGACTGATGCTGCTATCGCCATACCTAGTCTGACTTCCCTGCAGACTTCCTTTGTTATTTTTTGATACGTGGCATAACTTGATTGGTTGCAAATGCGGCTTGTGCCTAACGTTAACCTCATATACGACTTTCGAGGTAACTGCTACTAAACCAAGTTGCTGATGCTTTAGTTATCTTCAGTTCTCCTTTTGTCCATCTGGCAGTTAGTAACCTTAGTGTCCTCGGGTGGTGCAGCCAGTATCCTTTTTTAACAGCCTGCTGCTGTATGTATTCTTGTATTTTCTCTTTGGTTTATATGCAGCAGGGTCCATCAGATAAACTCTTGGTCCATCAGATTTTGCATACCTGAGATAAAGCTCATCCTAAACATCCTTTGCACTAGTAAAGAACTCCAAGGTTTGCTTAATATCTGGAACAATCAAATTTAATAACCATAGCAAGATAAGATCGTTGACACGCACCGACGCAGCCACCAAAACAGGATCATCATTAGAAGGCAGAGGCAGAGACCCATCTATTAGAGCAAGTTTATTCTTCACACTCAGTGCCCTTTTTACAGAATAACTCCAAGATATGAAATTAGAACCATTAAATGGCTCAAGGATAATGGATACATCCGTGTTATCATTGGGGTGCAACAACAATGGATAAAATGGATTGACCAAAAGATTCAATGAAGAAGAATCATGATTGACCGTAGAAGCCATCAAGAATGGCAGAATCAAAGAGAGACGATAGACACAAAGAAAATAAAGATGATAGACACCTTAATCAAACGAAATACTAAGATAGAAAATCGATTCCAATCGATTAAATCGAATGCGCGGAAGAAATGTCAAGATATGAAAAGAAATCAAAACCTTAAAACTGATACCATATTGAGAATGTTACACCGGCTCAAGAAGAAGTAGGAAAGCAAAATTGTATCTGTGAAATGGAATTAGGGCTCAGAACTCAGATTGGAGGAAAGTAAAAATAATGCAAACACTATTACTCTTCTGTTTATATATATATATATATATATATATATTGGGGGAGATTAACTCCAACTAATCTAACTAATCTAATTAATTATGCTAACTAACAGAATATATTTTAATTAATTCTTCATTCTCTTGACAAGAATCCCACTTCACCGTCGGCGAGCGGCGGCAGCCGCCTCTATTTCTTCTTACCTCACCAACCCGCGGCTCTCTCTCTCTCACTGCTGCTGTTGAGAGGGCGTCGCCGTGGGCGGTGGTGCCAGGCGTGCGTGTGTGCGGTGGAAGGGCACGGCATCGCCGTGCAGTGGATGTGTGTGGGTTGTGCTCTGTGTGTGTGATCGGGAGAGGGAAAAAGTGGGGCAATACCATGGATGACGGCACCGTGCGATATGCAGTGTTGCAGCGCCGGCGCCGACGGTGCTGTTGTGTGGGTGTGCGTGTGTAGAATGTGTGTGTGTGTGTGTCTTTTGCTGTGGATGCGAGCTATTGTCATGAATGAAGATGAAGAAGACTGCATGATGAAGAAGGAGTCCATTTCTCGTTTTATTTTGTAATTTCGTTATTTCAGTTGTAAGGCTAGAGAGTATATCGCGTTTTACTAATAGAAGTGTGCGTTTAGTAGAAATGATGCCGTTTTATTCCTACTTCATTTGTAAAGCAATACGTCATCGTTTAGGTTGTGCATGGGTTTATATATGTCAACCCATACATGCGTGAGATGCAATAGAATTCAGATATTTTTCCTTCCAATTCAGATCTATTTTCTCTCTCTTCTCACATTCAATCCGTGTTCTGACATTTGGCCTCAGAGCCCGCTGCGTAAACTCTGTATCTATGGCGGGGAAGAATCACACTCAACACATTGATGCACTTGAGTCGCAAGTGATGGAATTATTGGCCGGACAAGCGGTGGTGTTACAGGCTCAATCGCAAGTGGAAGCATGATTGGAGTCGAAGCTAGATAGCTTGGGTGAAATGTTGAAGGCTCAAATATTGAATGTTATGAAGGAGCAGCAGAGTCAATCATTGGGTAAAGGTAAGAAATCTATTCATTCCTCTAATTCATCAATGGCAACTGGATCGGGATCGGGTAGAAATGATGCGGGAATACTATCACCTATGTCGATGACTAGGATGCAAGGGGGGCAGGGTAGCAATGGAGGAAAGTTTCCTAAACTAGACTTTCCTAAATTTAATGGAGATAACCCGAGGATATGGCTTCGAAAGTGCTATAGGTATTTCTCATACTATGACATGAATGATTATGACAAACTCAGCCTTGTAGCTATGAATTTAGAAGGGAATGCAGATCATTGGTTTGTGGATTATGTGGAGGAGAGAGATAATCTATCATGGAGTGAGTTTGCTAAGCTTGTGATGGATCGTTTTATGAATCCGACTGGAGGAAATTTAGTGGCTCAATTCAATAAGCTAAGGCAGACAGGGAGTGTGCAGGTATATATTAATGAATTTGAGGAGATAAGAGCACTATTGAGAGAGAGTAACAAGGCTTTGACTGAGGAATATTTCCATGGAAAGTTTCATTGGAGGATTGAAGGAAGAGATTAGCAAATTTGTATCTATCCAAAAACCTATTACTCTTCTGTCTGCTACTCAATTAGCTCTTCAGAGTGAAGACTTGGTTCATTTGCTGACTAAAGAACAAAGGCTAACTCCTAAGTCTTTCCAACCAACTCCTGGTATCACTACTAAGGCTGAGAATGGATTGATGAAGCCTAGAATACCACCTATTAAGAGGCTTACACCTGAAGAGATGAAGGCTAGGAGGGATAAGAATCTCTGTTTTAATTGTGATGAGATCTTCCATATTGGCCACAAATGCAAGAAGTTGTACCTAATCCTAGTGGAAGGTGATGAGGCACAGGTTGATGATGCTTTGGAATTGGAAGTTATTGAAGATGATCAAAAGGAACCTCAGATATCTCTTAATGCTGTGGTCGGGCAGTCTCATTCAAACACTATCAAGTTATTGGGAAGGTCAGACAAACAAGAATTGATTATCTTACTTGATTCAGGAAGTACACACAACTTCTTAGACCCTATGGCAGCAGAGAAAGTGGGATGTGTTATAGAGTATACCACCCCTTGGCTTGTCACAGTTGCTGATGGGAATAAAATTGAGTGTAACTCTAGGTGCCCTCAATTTGAATGGGAGATGGGGGGGGTGCAAGTTTAGCACTCCAGTAAGACTACTCAGACTTGGAGGGTGTGACATGGTGATTGGGGTGGATCTACTGAGTCAATTTGGCCAGATTCTTATGGATTTTAGGGAACACACTGTCCAATTCAGTATCAGAGGTAAGGAGGTTAAATTGAAGGGTATACAACACCATTCCCAATTGAATTTTATATTAGCTGAGCAACTAAGTAAAGAAGTGAAGGGAGAGGAACATGATATAGCAGCCTATTTGTGTTTGATTACTGCTCAGAATGAGGGGACAATGGAAGTTCATCATCAGTTAGTTGATCCTTTGTTAAAAGAATATGCACATCTCTTTGATATACCTAAAGAGCTACCACCTACAAGCAGTATGGATCACAGGATTCATATCAAACCAGGAGTAGAACCTATTAAGCAACATGCTTATAGGTATCCACTACTTCAGAGGCAGGAGATAGAGAAGTTAGTAAAGGAGATGCTAAGCAGTGGAATAATCAGGCCAAGTAGCAGTCCATACTCATCACCTGTGTTATTGGTAAAGAAGAAGGATGGAAGCTGGAGGTTTTGTGTGGATTATAGGAGACTCAACTCAGCCACAGTGAAGGATAGCTATCCCATTCCCTTGATAGATGATCTATTAGATGAATTAAGTGGAGCACATATCTTTTATAAGATTGATTTGAGGGCTGGTTATCATCAAATTAGAGTGTTGGAAGAAGATATCCACAAGACTGCTTTTGTCACTTCATCAGGGCTATATGAATTCATAGTTATGCCTTTTGGGCTTACCAATGCCCCAACAACTTTTCAGGCAGTGATGAATCAGGTTTTCAGTGAATGCTTGAGGGACTATGTATTGGTGTTCTTTGATGATATACTAATCTACAACAAGAATATGAAGACCATTTAGTCCACTTGAGAACTGTGTTTAACATTCTTACACAACATAGCTTGTTTGCTAAATTATCCAAGTGTCTTTTTGGGAAAACTGAGGTGGAATATATAGGACACATAATCAGTGGATAATGAGTAAAAGCTGATCCAGGAAAAATTCAAGCTATGGTTCTCTGGCCACAACCAACCACCATTAAAGCTTTGAGAGGTTTCTTGGGTTTAACTGGATATTACAGAAAGTTTATTCAGAGTTATGGAACTATAGCAAAACCCCTTACTGATTTGACTAAGAAGGGAAGATTCCTATGGAATAATGCAGCTGAGGAGGCTTTTTCTAATTTGAAGCAAGCTATGATTCCATCTCCAGTGTTGGCCCTTCCAGATTTCAGTAAGCCTTTCATCTTAGAAACCGATGCTTGCTACAATGGGTTGGGGGCAGTATTAATGCAAGATCACCATCCATTGGCCTTCCTCAGCAAAGCACTAGGAGCAAAGAACATGGGGTTGTCTATATATGAAAAGGAATTTTTTGCTACTATACTAGCAGTTGATAAGTGGAGATCATATCTATTACATGCTACTTTTACCATAAGGACAGACCAAAAGAGTCTGAAATACCTCTTGGAACAGAAAATCTCCACTCCATTGCAGCATAAGTATTTTATTAAATTGTTGGGGTTCACCTACACAATTGAGTTTAAGAAGGGAGTGGACAACAAAGCTGCAGATGCACTCTCCAGGATCTATTCTGAAGATGGTGAGTGCCATGTTATTACTACATTTAGGCCAATGTGGATGGAAGAACTCATGCTCAGCTATCAGGATGATGCAGAGGTTCATAATATTATTGCTGAATGTGTGACCATGCCATACAATATGTCTCAGTATAACTATTCAGAGGGCTTGGTGAGGGTTAAGGGCAAGCTGTTGATGGGTAATCATAGGACTTTGAAGCAGCAAATCATTACTTACATGCATGATTCTAGTGTAGGGGGACATTCTGGGGTTAATGCCACTTATCAAAGGCTAGTAAATGTGTTTTGGTGGCCAGGAGTAAGGGCTCAAGTGCTGCAACATATCAGGGAATGCCATACCTGCTAAATTTCCAAGCATGAGAATGTTCACAATCCTGGTTTGCTGCAGCCTTTGCCAGTGCCTGATCAAGCTTGGACTCACATCTCCATGGACTTTATTGAGCAGCTTCCTAACTCTGCCAACAAAGATACTATATGGGTGGTGGTTGACAGATTAACTAAGTACAGCCATTTCATTGCCTTGTCTCATCCCTTCACTGCTTCCAAGTTAGCTTCTCTTTTCTTGGATACAATATATAAGCTTCATGGTCTTCCTCATAGCATTATCTCTGATAGAGACAAAATCTTCACAAGTCAATTTTGGCAGCACCTTCTTAAGTTGATTGGGGTGGAGCAATATTTGAGCACAACTTATCATCCTCAAATGGATGGGCAAACTGAACGAGTTAATCAGTGCTTGGAAACTTATTTGAGGTGTATGTGTGGAGCTAATCCCAAGAGGTGGTCCTTTTGGCTTGCTGTGGCTTAATTATGGTATAACACCTCTCATCACACTGCTCTAAACCTTAGTCCTTTTGAAGCATTGTATGGTTTCAAGCCTATATGTCTCACGAGTGGTCCTTATCTCTCTACTACGGTGGAAGGAGTCTCAGATCTTCTGAAAGATAAACAACTGGCTTAGCAGTGTCTTAAGGATGCATTGAGGAAGGCTCAAGAAAGGATGAAATATTATGCTGATAAGAAGAGGAGTGATAGGGTCTTCCAAGCTGGAGATTGGGTTTATCTTAAGCTCAAACCATATAGGCAACGAACCTTGCATAAGAGTCCAATCTGGAAGCTTAGTCCAAAGTACGCAGGTCCCTTTCAGATTCAATCCAAGGTGGGTCTTTCTGCCTATAAATTGCTTCTTCCATCAACTGCCAAGGTTTACCCAGTGTTCCATGTGTCGGTTCTCAAAAGAAAAGTGGGCCCTGTTACTGCTATTACTTCCACTTTGCCTGAGTTTGATGAAGAGGGTAAAGTTCTTTTGAAACCGATCAAGATATTGGCCTGCAGGTTGGTGAAACGGGGCAAAGATCCCGCTTCTCAGTTGTTGGTTCAATGGGCACATTTACCTGAAGAGGAAGCTACATGGGAGTTCTTTGAAGATGTTCAAGCGAAGTATCCGTTTTTGTTATCTTGAGGGCAAGACATTTACAGGGAGGGGGTATAGAAGTGTATAAATCTATATATTGTATTGATTCTGTAGAATACAACGATGCTAAATAGCAAATACAATGAGTGTTCTAGAAGGGATATAAACTTGACTAAATCTAATCAAATCCCGTAACTATGGGAACACTACAAACAAAATATTACAAAGAATTATTCCTTAATACGCCCCCACAAAATTGACGTACCATCGGCGACGGATATTTTGGAACGTAATCGTTGAAAATGAGGACGAGCAAGAGGCTTGGTTAAAAGGTCGGCCAGTTGGTCTTCAGTGTTGACATAGGAAACAACAAGACGATCTTTCGAAGCAAGATCCCGCATAAAGTGCAAGTCAATAGCTATGTGTTTCATACGGGAGTGTTGAATCGGATTTAAAGCCAACCGAGTAGCACCTATGTTGTCGCAAAGTAGACGAGCGGGTGACAGAAGATTGAGACCAAGATCTTGAAATAAATGTTGTAACCAACACACCTCAGAAGCTGCAGTTGCAAGAGCCCGGTACTCAGCTTCAGTTGAAAAGCGAGCAACACCCGTTTGTTTTCGAGAATGCCATGAAACCGGATTTGCACCAAGGAATACAATATACGCAGATGTGGATTTGCCATCCACAAGATCTCCACCGAAGTCTGAGTCAGAGTATGTCGTGATGGAGAGATTATCAGAGTGACGAAGCAGAAGACCATGATGTAATGAGCCTTTGAGGTATCGAAATAGTCGCTTTACAGAAGACCAATGAGATGCTAAAGGGGATGACATGTGTTGGGCCAACTTGTTCACTGTAAAGGCAATATCCGGACGAGTGAGTGTAAGATATTATAGGCCGCCTATAGCACTACTATACTCGGAAGTGTCTACTGTTCCAGAAGACTCGAGCGACTTAGTGGACATTGGAGTATGAAGAGGTTTTACTCCATCCATCCTGTGACGACGGAGCAAGTCAACTGTGTATTTATGCTGAGACAGGAACAGGCCTTGCCGACAATGAGCCACCACAATTCCAAGAAAATAGGAAAGAGGACCAAGATCCTTTAGAGCAAAGGACGACCGCAGGTGGTCAATAAGAGTAGAGATTTGCTTTTGGCAAGATCCAGTAATGATCAGATCGTTGACATAGGCAAGTATATATAAGTGGACCGAACCCTTGTGCAGAGTAAACAGAGAAGTATCGGACTTGGATTGGACAAAACCAAAGGCCAAGAGAGAAGAGCTGAGAGCGTTGTACCATGCTCTAGGTGCTTGCCAAAGACCATACAACGTATGCCGGAGAAGGCACACGTGAGAAGGGAGTGAGGGGTCTTTAAACCCCGGAGGTTGGGTCATGTAAACAGGAACATCCAAGTGCCCATGGAGAAACACATTGCTTACATCAAGCTGGCGAATAGGCCACTTGAACTGAAGAGCCAAGGATAAGACGGCCCGGATAGTGGCCGGTTTGACAACTTGACTAAATGTCTCCCGAAAATCCACACCAGGACGTTGACGGAACCCTTTCGCTATAAGACGAGCTTTGTACTTATCGACAGATCCATTTGGGTGGCATTTTATACGAAATACCCACTTGCAAGGAATAATATTGCCACTTGCAGGAGGCGGAACAAGCTCCCAAGTACCATGACGATGGAGAGCAGTGAGTTCTTCAGTCATTGCAGCATACCAAAGAGGAGAAGAGAGTGTCTGTTTGACTGTAGAAGGTTCGACAACTGGCGGAAGCGAATGTTTAGTGGCAGCATATATCCGTTTTGGTTTGTAAATGTTATTCTGACTTCGAGTACGCATCTGATGAGTGCGTTGTGGTGAAGATGTAGTAGGTGGCGTAGGAATCTCAGGTGAAGTAACGGGCTGAAAAGGGTTCAGAGATGGCAAGATGGGTGTTGTAGGCGACTGATCAGAGGATGGAGTAGGTAATAGGGGAAGCACGAAGTCACCATTGGGTTCATCGGGTATAGTAGGCGATGACTTCGGAAAACCAGGGAAGTGTGATTCCATAAACTGCACATGTCATGAAAGATATACACGACCTGTTTCCGTATCAAGACACTTATATAGGCATTCTGAGAGGTAGAGTAGCCTATAAAGATATATGGGCGTGATGGAGACATGCGTTTTCCTGGAAAATAAGGTCGTAACCAAGGGAAGCACAAGCAACCAAAGATACGTAGTTTTAAGTAATTAGGTGTAATACAAAACAACATCTGAAATGGACTACGTCTCCCCAAGATAGGTGTGGGCATGCGATTGATTAAATAAACAGCCGTCTGAACAGCATAAGACCAAAATGACTGTGGTAAATTTGCATGATGAAGTAGTGCACATTCTACTTCAAGAATATGTCTGTTCCGTCGTTCAGCCATGCCATTCTGTTGTGGTGTATGTGGTGCAGTTGTAAGCCAGGCAATACCACATTGAACCAAGTAGGGGCAAAGAGCTAAGAACTCCCCACTATTATCGGTATAGAAATTTCGAATAGAATACCCAAACTGCTTTTCAACCAGAGAACAAAATTGAGAAAATATAGAAGCCACCTGAGATTTTGCATGCAAGGGATACAACCAACAATATTGAGTAAACAAGTCAACAATTATCAAAAAATATTTAGATCCATCCGATGACACAACCGGTGCAGGGCTCCAAACATCAGCAAAGATAATGTAAAGGGTGCGAGGCAATAAATGAGGAATCACGAAAGGGTAACTTATGCGATTTGCTCAATGGGCAAGAAACACAACTGTCGCCCAAAAATTGGGACTTGTCCAAAACAGGTAATGAAATTGTTTAACAATAAAAGAGCTAGTGTCCATTGACGGATGCCTAAGGCGAGCATGCCAATGTGACGTAGATGTTCTAACACCCAAGGCAGCAGTTTTATTCATTGAATGTAAATTAGAAGACACCAAATAAACTCCATCTTTGCAAGGACCCTCAGCTAGGTGTGCCCCCGTGACCTGATCCTTAATAACAAAATGGGAAGGAAAAAAATTCCATAGACACTTTGTTAGCCGCAGTGAATTTACTGACTGATAGTAAGTTTCGATTGGCAGATGGAACACAAAGAACATCATGCAATAAGAAGGTTCTGGATGGCAAAACAAGTAAAGAATTACCAGTATGGGTTATGGGCATCCCAGTACCATTTGCAATGTGGACCTCGTCGGTACCATCATATTCTGAACAAAGGTGCACTTTTATAATGAGCCATTAACAATAATAGGTGTCCAATCCAGAGTTATCACATAAGGAACACACTGGTCAGATACAATGAATGAATAGATAAATTGCCGAGATCAGAGGTGAGATTATGGGACGCCCCAGAGTCAACAAGCCACTGATTGTTAGGGACGCCATGAACTGAAGACGAGACAACATTAGCCATATAGGGTAAGCGACGACAAGTAAGAGCACCATGTCCTGGGAAACCACAAATTTGACATACAATAGGGGAGCGATTTGAAGAATTATTATTACCTCCAGAAGTCAAATTGTTTCCTCGGCTGGAAGAAGTTCCGCGACCGGATGGGGAGTTCGAACCTCCACAATTCTGATTCTGGTTCCCTTTATGGCCAGACTGATTATTGCGGTACCCACCATTACCGCGATTGTTGTTGTGGTTTCCACGATTTCCAGACGAGTGGCGAGAGTACTGGACTTGATTAGCAGTAGCCAAGAGTTGACGCTGGGCAGCCTCACGAGTCTTAATGGACAACTCATGTTCATAGAGGAGATCGTGCAACTCCTCGAACCGTAATGGAGTCTCACGCGTACGTATGGGACCGACAATAGTGGCATACTCAGGCCTGAGGCCATTGATGACAAATAAGGTGAGATCATCAAGACTTACGGGTTCATCAATTAAAGCGAGATCATCAGCTTTCGATTTCACATAGTGTAAGAATTCTGTGATCGAACGATCACTTATTTCAATGCGATACAATTCGCTTTTGAGTTGGTTTACACGGGATCGTGAACGACCGACAAAGAGGCGAGTAAGAATAGACCGTGCCTCAGCAGACGTAGCGGCAGATGAGACCAAGGGAAGTACCTCAGGCACGAGAGACCCAAAAATTGCGGCCAACAGAAGTTAGTCCTGTTGAATCCAGTGAGTTACAGCAGCAGTATTTGAGCCATCATCAAGCAGTTTTGGACAAACAGAAGAACCGTCAATATAGCCGAGAAGATTGTGTCCTCGGAGAAGAGCCATCAAGTGAGCACGCCACGAAGGGTAGTTTTTGTGGGATAACTTCATCGGTAGGTGGTGATGTGCGGTAATCGGCACAACCGGTGGTGGAGACGACGCAACAGCGGATGTGGCCTCAGTGATCTCAGTGGTGTTGGTAGTAGTGGTCGCCATGATCGAACAAAGAGATATGAATGCAAAAAAAAAAAATTAGGGTCGAGAAATAGATCAAACCTCTCCTGATACCATATAGAAGTGTATAAATCTGTATATTGTATTGATTCTGTAGAATACAACGATGCTAAATAGCAAATACAAGGAGTGTTCTAGAAGGGATATAAACTTGACTAAATCTAATCAAATCCCGTAACTATGGGAACACTACAAATAGAATATTACAAAGAATTATTCCTTAATAGGGGGTATTGTCATGAATGAAGATGAAGAAGACTGCATGATGAAGAAGGAGTCCATTTCTCGTTTTATTTTGTAATTCCATTATTTCAGTTGTAAGGCTAGGGAGTATATCACGTTTTACTAATAGAAGCGTGCGTGCGTTTAGTAGAAACGATGCCGTTTTATTCCTATTTCATTTGTAAAGCAATACGTCGTCGTTTAGGTTGTGCATGGGTTTATATATGTCAACCCATGCATGCGTGAGATGCAACATAATTCAGATATTTTTCCTTCCAATTCAGATCTATTTTCTCTCTCTTCGCACATTCAATCCATGTTCTGATAGTTGTTAGGGAGTAAGGTGCCGTCGTCGGTGGCGGCGCCGGGAAAAGGGGGCGCCGACGACTGGCCCATCACCGGCAGGGTTACAGGCGGCGGCAGGTGGTGTCGGGCGGCAGGGCAGCAGGTGTGAGTAAGGGGGTTTTGTTTTGGGTTTGGTTTTGAGAATTTAATGTTCTGCAGGGGCCTATCTGAAAATTCCCAAGTTTTCCTTTAATTATTTTTCAGCCCTGGCCTGCACTTCTATTTAATTGTTTTCAGCCCTACAGTTTATAAATTATTGCATTCCAGTCCCTGAATATATGTTATATTGCAGTTTGACCCCAAATTTATGCAGAAATTGCATATTTACCCTAGAATTATGCTGAATTTATAATTTAACCCTAGAACTATACAAAAATTGCATTATGACCCCAAAATTCAACGATAAGTATATTTATATTATTGTACCGCGTTATGGATATTAGTTTTAATCTACAATTGATAAGAACAACAGTTTAATCTTCAACGGGAAAAAACCTAGTTTAGGGTTACGATCACCTTAAACCCTAGTTTATTTTAAATACGCCTTTATCCTAGTATCTTCTGTTGTTACCGCATCTTAGGAATTTAAAATAATGTATGTATATTTTATAGATATTTAAGTAAGAGACTAAGCCGACTCCTAAAATTTGTAGGAGATATGAACAAAGGACAGGAGTAGAAACGCGTATTGGAAGGAAGCCTTTTGCATAGAGATTAATGTATCAAAGGTGGGGGTAAATTCTTGTTGTTTTCTGCTTTATATTAATGTGAATGTGCTTGACTAATTGCGACTATGTTATGTGTGATCAAAGTGATTGTGATGCTCTTCTGGGATTTGGACGTTGACTTTCAGCGTTCACTTCCAATGTAATGTTGAATGATAAATGTTGAATGTTCATGGTGGGATCCCAATTCAAGGCGGGTTAAATACCCGAAGAGTTTCAAATATGGTCCTTTCACGCTGGACTTAAAGACTCCAGATTTTATGGTGGGCTAGCTACCCGAGGGGTTTCAAATATGACCCCATTTATGATGGACTTAAAAACTCTAGAATCACAGTGGGTTAAATACCCGAGGAGTTTCAAATATGACCCTTTCACGCTGGGCTTAAAGACCCGAGGGGATTGAATAAATCTCTTAAGTTATGTGCATTGAAGAATTGAATGTTTGATCATGATTATGTGTATGTGCGCTTACCTCCACTGAGTGTCTTGCAAACACTCACCCCTATATGTTTAAATGCTTTAGGATAGGGTACGCGAACGTGGCATGCTGGTAGCCGATATTCTAAAAGGTTGCAGAATATCTTATTTAAAGGATTTTATTTTAGAAATGTATATTTAAGTAAATGTTTATTTCCATCGCTCTTTTGGTGAAATGAAAAATGAGTTTCTAGAAAAAGAATTTTAAAGGTACTTGTTTCCGCTACATTGTCCTAATTTATATTTCTTAACGACGTTTTATTAAAATGGTACTTTATGGTTGTTCCTAAATTTAATGTTCATTAAAATGGTACTTTATGGTTGTTCCTAAATTTAATGTTCTTCATTTAAAAAACATGTTGCCCATATCAAATATTCAGCTACAAACTAACAAATAAATATTTATAAAATCAACACCTTAATGACTAACAACTAAAATCTCAAGGAGAAAATCATCCAATGGCGTCCCTGTGATAATTTGATATGAACAAAGGTCGTTTTGGGATTAGTGGTATTATCCATCACTTGACTGGTGCCCCTTGTGATTATTTTTGGTTGAAATGTGGGTCTTATGCACTCTATTCTTGAAGGAGAACTTTTGGCTATTAAGGAGGGGTTGTCTTTGGCTTCGAATCGTGGTTTTTCTCCACTCTCTATTTTCTAAGATTCTTCTTTTGCAGTGCAAGCAGTCACTAAGACTAAAGAGTTTATTGACTGCCCGGGTTCTTGAGCTACACACATTAGCTACGTGCTATCAAATCTAGACTATTCATATATCTTTCATATGTAAAAGATTTGATAATGACCTAGCTCATTCTTGTTGCTTCCTTAGCTTGTCTCTCCCTTTTGTTGGGATGATGTTGTTTATCCTACTTGAGTTTGTAAACTTGTAAGTTCCGACATGTTTGTTTCTTAATAAAGCTTTAAGTTTATTATTAATATAAATAAATAAATAAATATATATATATATATTTTTTTTTGAGAGCTTTAATTCTTTTAATAGCATTGTGTATGACTAGAAATAAAGTTTCATATTTGTGTAACCAGTATTTCTCTTGTGCAGTGCATGAATTATGATATTCGTAGTCAAATTATAAAATTTATTGTATTAAGGGATTAGAACTTTCATGTTTGACAAATTTTAAAAAATCATCATGAATAAAAAAATCCATAATAATAACTAAAAAAAGTTAATAATTGCAAATTTTAGGGAAAAAATGATTTTTAATCCTCTATGTTTACCTAATTAGATTTTTTGTACTCTAACTTTCAACTTTTGATTTTTAGTCCTCTAATTTTCAACTTTTGAATTTTAGTCCTCCATGTTTAAAAAATATCATTGGTATAAATTTCAAAACTAGTAAAATATGAATAATGTTATTATTATTTTTTTTTTTTTGGATTATCCATTTTTGACACAAAATGTATATAATTTATGTGAAATAAATTATTAGTTACTTAGTATCAATTTCATGCTATTTTTTTTTATTTCTCATATTCACAAAACTCTAAATCAATTGTAACAAGATGAAAAATAGAATTATCAATTAATAATAATTTACCCTTATTAGATAAAGGAAAACTTCTGTTTTTTTGTGAGAAAAAATAATATGTAACAAAATTAAAAAGTAAAATATGCTATTACAGGTAAAATGACTAATTTTTTTTTTTTTAGCTATTGAGGACTAAAATTCAAAAGTCGAAAATAGAGGACTAAAAGTTTAATGAAACAAACATAGAAGACTAAAAATTAGAAGTTGAAAGATATAAGACTAAAAATCTAACAAGGGTAAATATAGATGACTAAAATTCAAAAGTTGAAAGTTAGAGGACTAAAAATCTAATGAGGTAAACATAAAGGAATAAAAAACTTTTTTTCCCCAAATTTTAAAGGCTTCTACATATACAACGTTGATTGATACATAAATACAATTACAAATATAATTGTTAAGAGTAATTCTACTGTGCACCGGTTGCATGGATCGGATCCGGGCTACTCGACCCGCTTTTCCATTTTTTTGTTCGCGCTACTTTTTTTGAAATTTTGGTCATGATCTTTACTTTATGTTAAGGATACCTTTATGTAATGTTAGGGATACCTTTAGGTTATGTTAAGGATACATTTATGCCCAGATTTCATAAATTTACGTTATGTTAGACATACCTTTAGGTTATGTTAGAGATACTTTATCTATAACATAGTTGTGTTACACATTTTGTACACAAATGTATCTTTAACATAACATAAAGGTATTCCTAACATAACCTAAATGTATCCTTAATATAACGTAAAGGTATGTGACCTGAAGCGAATTCTAAGGGTATCAAATCAGGATTTCAAATGTATTGTACATCACATAAAGGTAATCCCTAACATCACCTAAAGGTATCTTTAACATAACATAAATATATGTAACCAGGAATTAGGATATCAAAAGGTATCATTAACATCATCACCTAAAGGTATCCTTAACATAACGTGGTATGTAATCTGGAATCAGGATTTCAAAGATATTCTTAACATCACATAAAGGTATCCCTAACATCACCTAAATGTATTCTTAACATAACCTAAATGTATGTAATCTGGAATAAGGATTTCAAAGGTATTCTTAACATCACATAAAGGTATTCCTAACATCACCTAAAGGTATCCTTAACATAACGTAAAGGTATGTAACCTGGAATCAGGATTTCAAAGGTATCCTTAACATCACCTAAAGGTATCCTTAACATAACGTGGTATGTAACCTGGAATCAGGATTTCAAAGGTATCTTTATAACATAACCTAAAAGTATCCTTAACATAACCTAAATGTATCCTTAACTAGCGAATATGAGTAGATTTGAGCACATCCACTCAGGAGTGTGGAAGTGCGTGAGGGCACGTGGGTGGGTAGACCCGGTTGCACCGATAAATAAAAATCAGTAAAGAGTAAGTCTCTTGTGAATCGGGTACATGGATCTCAGATCCATGCACCCGAGTTGGATCCGGGTCAGGGGGGACCGCTCTTCTTTTTTTTCACCCATGATTTTTTAAAATGCTCATGTACCAATAGGTTATGTTAGACATACATTTACATTATGTTAGACATACGTTAGACATATCTTTGTATATAGTTAGACATACCTTTATATATAGTTAGATCTATCTACATAAGATATGTTTAACATAACACAAAGATATGTCTAACTATACATAAAGGTAGGTCTATTGGAGCGAATTTTAGGTGAGCTTCAGCACAAGTCTCAGGCGCGTGGGAGCACAAGCAGGCGCTTGGGATGGGCTGGGAAAACGTTTTGGGGGGCGTGAGTGGGTCGACCCGGTTGTATGGATCCAAGATCCGTGCAATCGGTGTATAAAAGTTTTTGCCATCACTAAATTCAAAAAAATATTAGCTAAATCTATATACCTAGGTTATGTAGAGAAAATGTACAAAAATACCAAAAAAGTTATAATATTGGTTGAATTATAGCATGTGCTATAAGTTATTGTTCCAAACTACCATACAAGATAACTTATTACACCAAAATACCACAATTTGACCAATTCAAACTTACTATGATTGAGACATGAATGTTTTCGTCCTACCATTTTGTTTCTTTTAGTTTGCATTTATTTTTGCATGCTATTTTATTTCTTTTAGTTTTATTTCTTTGTCGTACTGATTGTATTCAAACTTACAATTATATAAATTTTTATATAAATTTTTTTGCTTTGCACGTTACTTTCTTACCATTTCTTTTACTTTGCAGACTAAAATAATATCACAATACTATTTATTTTACTTATCAAAATGAAATGATATTACATTCACGGGCCTTACAGTGTAAAATTTGCATAGAGATGAATTTTTATAATTCCATTCATTCAAGAAAATTTACTCTAATGTTACAATTGGATTCATTCAAGAAAATTTAGTAATGTGGCACACCATCTCTCGATCTCTCAAGTAAGTAAGGCTATGCTTTTAAATTTGAATATTAACATGTCTAACTATAGTATAAATTAGTAATTTACATTTAATTATAGATGAAATAGGATTCTGCTTTATTTAAAGTTTAACTTCAAGGTTTCATCATTATTTTTTCTTTACCTTCTTGGGTGCCATGAACAATTTGTTAATCTCATGAACAATGATATTTCACATGATAGGTTTTACGAATTTTTAAAAAATCACGAACATTAACTGTATTGTTTAGGTTCCTCAAACAAAATACTAATATTGTTTGTCGATCCCTAAAAAAATAGGGTTACTCGAACAATATTATTGTTCGAGTAATCCTATTTTTTTAGGTTCAACGAACAATATTTATATTGTTCTAAGAACTCTAAAAAATACAATGCATGAACTTACATTTATTGTTTGAGGAACCCTAAAAAAAAAAAGAGTTACTCGAACAATAATATTTTGTTTGAGTAACCCTATTTTTTTAAGTTCCTCGAACAACAATGTAATTTTCGAGTAACCCCTATCGCGTAAGCCTATTTTTTTAGGTTCCTCGAACAAAACATGTAATTTTCGAGGAACCTTACTCGAACAAAGCATATAATTTTCGAGGAACCCTAAAAAAATAAGGTTACTCTCGAACAAAGGTTACTCGAACAATATTGTTCGAGTGACCCTATTTTTTAGGGTTCCTCGAACAATAAATGTAATGCTCCAGAAACCCGATTTTTGTTAAAAAAAAAATTATTTGTAAAATCTTGTTCCCATATTACTTGAGTTATATAATAATAATAATAATAATAATAATAATAATATAATAATATAATAATAATAATAATAATATAATAATAATATAATAATAATAATAATAATAATAATAATACTAATAATAATAATAATAATAATAATAAAATTATTATTATATTATTATTTTATTAGTATTATTTTATTATTATTATTATTATTATTATTTTATTATTATTATTATTATTATTATTATTATTATTATTATTTTATTGTTATTGTTGTTGTTGTTGTTATATTTGTAAAATATCTTCTAGTATAATTACATGATTTATTTATATTTTTCAATTTAATTAAAAGGATGACTTTGTCATTTATTTATATTTTTTCAGTTTAATCAGAAGGATGACTTTGTCTATAGCAGTATGATTTGGTGGTTATTGGGAAGGTTTACAGTATGTAGACGGTACACAAAGGGTGATTAATCTTGAAAGATTTACTTATATATCAAGATTTATTGAGCTCAATCCATAGGA